>CABFVX010008141.1:0-26043 GCA_902151425.1 Timema shepardi | reverse complement strand
GATACAAATCAGACTTTTTATTTGTGGTGCTTGTTTAAGAAATGTCTGAATGGCTGCCATTCAGAGTGGATACAATTCAGCTCCCCTATTAGTTGGCTTATTGCTGCCACTTGTACAATTATTATAATTGTAAGGGATTGCATATTAATGAATCAAATAGCCAAAACTATTATTTATGATTTTTAGTGAGGATTATTCCATCTAGATATCATTTTCTGAAAATTGAAAAGTGAAACCTGGACACGAGAATCTAATCTGGGACCTTTGGCTTAGTACGCCAATGCTCTAACTACTGAGCTATCCAGGACTCGTCCTGTGCCCAGGGTCATGCTTCACTCATATTTTAAGGCAGACGATTTCTGCACGCAGCTATAATAGCTAGCCGACCCAACTGTGCGGAAATTTTGTGTCAATTTTTCGAAAAGTGACCACTAAAATAGACATATATGCTGGCACTTTCTTGGTTTAGATCTTTCACCAACCTACGAAATGCCACAACCTCATTGTTCATGTCATTTGAGCATTTTCCATAAAAGAAATGTGCCTTCTGTCTTAAAAGATTTCAGTCTGTACCTATATTATACTGTAGAAGAAATTGGCCCTTTGTCTTCAAAGAATGCAGTCGGTGTCTATATTATAGTGAAGAAGATATTTCCCCCCTGTCCTCCAATAATGCAGTATGTGGCTACATAATACTGAAGAAGATATTTGCCTTCTATTTTAAATAATGGATTACATTTGTGAGTGTTAATCATCTGGTTTGGGTAAATATGTGATGACTATTTCACGCAGACTCGAAGATTGAATCTTAGGACAGGTGTAAGAATCAGTTCACAGCACATATACCATTATTAACATCTAAATATGAACGAGTGTGTACTCACTTTGTAGGTGTATTCCACTGTTTAGCAAATAAATATATATATATATACACATTTATATTATATATATCTTTATATTAAAATATAATATGAATATAAAATATAATATATATATTATATAATGTCCCTACTTCTGACACCACTACATAACGTCCCTATTTATTTTGATATATGGTAGCCAACCCTAACTACTATACTACCGGAGCACCCTAGGGGGTTACATGGCTAGGATGGACCCCGAGCGGTAGGGGTTGGGTTGGATGGTTCGTGGGGAATGAGGCTAGCGAGTTAGTCCAAGAAGATATGTTTATTACTCCAGATAGATACTAAGCTACTACATACATATGAGGTAATCCCCCGTGACGAGGGAGCACGCGCGATAACGGGACTCGCGAAAACTACCTTGAGACCCGGGATCGACCCTCCAGATCACATATTACATCATCACCTCGTCAAACAGCAACCCTACCACACATTCATCCAGCAGTCAACAACTGTGTGTTCTCACACACAAACTTGCTGATCTTGATTCACACCAGTCCAAAGGTCCATTGGCTGCACCGTGCTCTCTCGTCAACAGGATGAAGCTATATGAGCTGTATGCTTTCTTGACTTCCAAGGAAATGTACAAGAGTGGCTCAACCTCCCACCAGAATAAACCTTAAATAATTATGCTCTTACAATTAAATATATATACATGACATATTGCGTGTGTCCAATTTTTTGCAATCCTAACATGAGAAATCTCCTAAATTCTAGTGGTAGTTTTCCTCAACTAGTTGGCCACGGG
The DNA here is from genome assembly GCA_902151425.1 of Timema shepardi. Classification (NCBI taxonomy): domain Eukaryota; kingdom Metazoa; phylum Arthropoda; class Insecta; order Phasmatodea; family Timematidae; genus Timema; species Timema shepardi. The sequence continues at coordinate 24,372 of CABFVX010008141.1, read as the reverse complement.
AACAGACAAATAATATACCCAGTCAGCCTCCAGGTTAAAATTGTTGCGCTTCTTTTGGCAGCTTTAGTCGTTCACCACTAGGAGCGCTGTGGTTAGTCCTATCATCACCCAGCAGTGACATGTCTGCGTATTTGATAGCTATCGTGGAATAAATATCCGGACAGACAAAATGTCCAATGATCAAGTTAAAACAAAATCTCAACACTCTTAGTCAAATATCTATATCTTACGTTGTGAGGAGACTTGAGGAATCCATTCATATTCATTCTGAACCCATTTATAATTTCATTGCTAAATGAACAATTGAACATGCCATATGCATTTGGGATAAAAGAGAAGTGCTTTCAATTATGCTTGTAAATTTAATCTAATCCAACAGATTGCTGTACTTTGGAGTGGTTTTTTTTACAATCATGTCGATGGTCACACGGTATAAGAAGTCAAACTTGCAATAGACTTGATTGTCTTTGTGGGATAGGTTAAGATTTGAATCCCGGCCTGTTTGCCCTATCATTACATAAGCTATATTTACAATCTCTATGCCTTAAATTAGATGAGTAATTGCCTGAAGGTTTGAACGTAATAAGTAAAATAAAATATTGTATTTATCTTGGTATCTTTTGTTTTCTTCTGACAAGAGATAGATCTTTAAATACTTGAAATGAGCGTGGGTACTTGTCCTGGTAAATACTGCATTTCCAGGAATCTTATAAATTGCTCTTAAGACAACAAGCTTGCAAAAAAACTCTTTTGATTTTCCCACAAACTTGGTGTAATTTATAAATGTAAATATGGTTAATTTATACATACTCGAATGATCTTTCAAATAAACCATTCCTACAAAAATAAATTAATGTTTCATGATATACCTATATTATTAGACGTAAATATTGTAATATCTGTTGAAATTCAAAAACATTCATTTAAGCTCTTAAGTACACGAGAGGGAAAAAAGACCAAGTATATATAAACTGAATGTATATACTCTTTCACTAACAAAACGGACGCAATAATACGGGTTTATTGTTTTCACAACAGTTGTTCAACAATGGGGAAATATCGCTAACAATGGCAGATAATCGGCTTTCGGCCACTCACATACCACGCGCAATGTATTCACCTCCACTTCGCCCTTGCTCTTATCCTTTCATATCAGTGCTATTCTTTCCTACTTTTTGTTTTGTTTTTAAGCACAGCCATTTAAACTCGACCAAAGCTTCACCTCCCCACACCCCTGGTAATACCTGTTCGTGGCACTTGAAAATTAAAACTAAAGGTTTAAAAAAATATATTGTTATAGAGGTGAAAGGTAAACCTTTTCGCATTTGTGTACACCTGAAAGGGAAGCGGTCTAGAATTACGCTTGTGAGGTTTGCGGAATTACACAAGGGATTGTCTGGACTAGTATTTGTTTTTTAATACCCCGTGTGAGGCTAGAAAGGTAAAATGAACGGAAGTCTTTTGTTAGTTAGAGGGTACTTTGGAGTCTATGTAAGGGTGTGATTCAACCCCAAGGTAAGGTCAGAAATCTAGTGTAGTTAAAGTGCAGTGGAAGCTAACGCAAATTTTACAGTTTTTTTGGTAAACTTTTAGGGGAGGGGGTGAGGGGTAGAGGGGAGTGGCGGGGGGTAGCGGGGACAAAATAAATCAAGTGTGTCTCAAGTAAAATATTGAGTTTAGTTCTCTACACATAATATTCTCAATAGTTCTTGAATATTTGTCATCAGAATGACGGTATTTGATGAGAATTTTTTAAAATAAAGATTAAAGGTTATCATCAAATGGTAATATGCCCATAACAGATATTCAAGAACTCTTGAGATTAATGTGTGTAAAAAATAAAAATAAATACATATAATTAATCAATATTTTATTTATTGTGTACACAAAAATGGTATGTGACAGAAATTTAAAAAATATTCACCTTAACTTTTGTTCCCTTCAATCGCACAAGCACATTAAATAATATCAAATGAATCTACATTGGGAATGCCAAAATAATGGTAGGTATCTTGTCCCTTACAAAAACTAATAAAACTACTTGCATATACACCGTAACAAATCATTGCTGTGATAACGTTTGATGGTAGCCTCAACAACAACAAAAAATATATTGTCAATGTAAAGACAGCCCGTTTTATTGCTATAGCTACAATCAAAGTGTTTTAGCTGGTGCATTTGTCGTAGGAGCAAGATGTGTATTGCTGCATTGATTAGTAACATTATATTTTTAAATACCATAATGGAGGTTATTATAGTCAATACCATCAGTGTAACTCAAATCACAACAAGATATTTAGTATTAAAATTAGCTGTAAACACTATTTTTGTGATCGTAAAAATTAGTAGTAAGTACTAACACAACTAGGCCCTTTAAAAAACAGAAATAGTTTTTCTTATATTTACACACAGACAAACATTTAGGGTTAGAGTTATTTAATTACCATACATATGAATGTTGTTATCAGCTGAAACTTAACTTAAACTGAATCCGTAAATGTTTTAAATATCATATCCTTTGCTTAGGATTAAAATTTGAGACACCAATGTGGAATTAAATGTGCCACGAAATTTCTTAAGGTTTTAATTTAATGCTTTATTCCATATAAATATAAATAAATAATATTAAAATTTGCCACTAAGATAGGATTTAAAGATTAGTTGCCGTATATCTCGCTAGGCACGTCGTCTGACTTCTCTGTTTATGTATTTGCAGACTTTACCAATTACAGGCGTCAGCCTGAGATCAATGAATCAATTTAATAATGCCTACGTTGTTGTTTGTTACACGTGACGTATGTGTCAATCCTAGTCACTTTGTCTACCTGCATCAGTATGGACGGCATTTTATCTACGCTTATTAAAATATATGATTGTTTATCAACAATAGGTAAGTTTTAGGTTAAAAGAAGCGGAAAATTGAATAAAGCATCGGTGCTGTTGAACTTTCCACTAGTTTGAGTTATTCCAGTAACGTTAACATTAATAATAAAGAAAAAACTATAACACCAAGTGTAAATTACGAAAAGTAGAATCAATCAACTCGTGATAAATCTACTACTAGTTCCAGTTTCAAGCCTCCTTTATTGTTATATAAATTATTATTTTTGATATAGGCCTATTAATGTAAAAATAAGATAGATTGAAACCATATTCTTATCTTTGGTTGATGGCATGCTCGTTAAGGGCCTGCTCAATGGTCGTTAGAAGGGAAGAGTTGCATCAGCGCTAGCCCCTAATTTACAGTATCAGAAGAAACCAATTGAGTTGTACTTTGTCTTCGGCTGCTCAGTCAACCCAGAATGTTGCCAGAACTACAGTAGCTCCATGGCTTCTTTGGTGCGGACTGACAGCTCACAGATGACTTCTGACAGTCAAAATTAGGTATATACCTAAATTTTGATAATCAGAAGTGATAGCTGAGAAACACGTAATTTGCAGATCATATAGCTCAGCGTAAGGCTATATAATTTGGTCTGGTAGCTTTTCAAAGATTTAGGTGTTAGCTGTGAGCTGTCAGTCAGCACCAAATAGGTCATAGGGCTACTGTATCAGCACTTTCGAGCCCACCCTCCTTCCATTCAGCCATCCTAAGTGTGAGGCAAGCAAACAAAATAAAGCTATAATCCCTTAAAACCGTTATGGCGGGTAGAAATCACTTCTATATTAATGGGTTAGAGGAAGGAGGGAGGGGGTATATTCTAAATTTGTACATTGCCTTGACGAGAGCCATTAGGGGAGAGTAGCCAAGATTGTCACAAATAGAAGGCAGTGCATTTGTCAACTGGTTTGGTCTTTCATTTAAATTCATCCTGGCCAAAGGATTCATGAATTAATTAAATTTGCAGAACTCAGAGTCGTTTGCTTGTAGATTATATTGACATGTTTCGGGGATGATAACGTTTTCAGAAAATTGTAGACATATAGGATGGATGTTAACCTAAAGTTTCTTGTAAACTTCTGTGGGAGGAGATCCCGACAACACATCATCGTCCATGTCTCGAGTAACCGACATTGATTGCATCACCAAGTTAATATAGGAGAAGAGGTAACATCGATTACTCCTATCCTCTCTAGCAGGCGCAATGACCAAGATCCTCGAAGTTTATCAAGCAAATACCTCGTTTGTAGATGTTGTGGAAGATGAATCCAATACGGACCTCCACTCCGGGAAACCCATCTTGGTTCCAGTTAGCCCATATACCTTTGATTCTGAGCCCAGTCAGCTCTTAGGGGGCCAGTCAATCAGCAGTTCGTCAACCACAGGATCTGAGCCCGGTCCACTCTCATGGGGTCAATCCAGCAGAGCACCTTCGCAGTCATAATCATTCATAGTACAAGGAGAAGCGGCAGTTACACTAAGCAGAGTTCGCCCATTTAGTCCAGTGGTGAGTCCAAGTAAACGAGTACACTTTAGACACGACGAGAATTCGGATTCCGAAGAGATGCCAGAGATAATGACTCACATCACCCCAAGAAATAATCCAGACGCTCAACTCTAAACAACAATGTTTTCAGCAGCTTGGGTTACGGCCTTAACACAACACCAACCAGAAGATCACCAGTCGGTAAATCCACCACCTGCACAGGATGGACCAGCTCAGCCCGCAGTAAGACTTGGACACCCATAATCCCAACCGAGGAGGAATTACTCAGTTCTGTCCGCAGATACCCAACTACTCGGCATAGACGAGGCCTCTGCACTCATTGTTACCTTGACCCCGAAGGCCAAGGCTATGGAATTGCCCACCGGTCGGAACCGTCACCAGGCGAATTTTCTACTAGCAATCACGTCCATGTACCCAGACCTCTCAAAAGAAGTACAGCAAGTGCTCATCCATAGGATCAATATCCTTTATATCGCACTAACAAAAGGATGGACAACTTTGATCCCCGCTGAAGGAGGTGATGTAGGAGTGGCCATCTACCCTCCGGGGTTTATTCCACTAGCGGTTCCACCACCGGTCTACGGAAGACGACAGTATCGAGATGGTGGAAACGGCACTAGAGGTTCTCAAAAGGCCCGTGGATGAGAACGCAAGCCATCCGACTACTAACACGAAGAAATCCACACTTCGTCAGTCTGTTATGTATGGTGCCATATGTCTTCTATTGATATTTGTACTCACGTAATTGTTGTAATTCTCAATAATGGATTGGCTTCCCCCCTTAGTTCGAGCTGGGGGAAGGGCCGGGGACCATCTGCTGTGGGAGGAGATTCAAATATTTATGTATCTAGGCACTTTTAAACATTAAAGAAAACCAACAGTTTCTGAGCTATAAATATCTATATTTATTATTACTATTTTCAATGCAGTTCTTTGTAAAGGGAAATTGAATGTTGTGCTTTTTGGTGGACAGAGATATTCTTCTCTTATCAATGTTTCTTTAACATTGTATATTAGGTCATTTATCATATTTGTTTCTGAAACAACGTATATTATTTATTTTCCTAAATATTACGAGTGTTTAGTAAATGTATCTATTTTAAGTTCAAATAGTAGGAAAGTCTGTGTAGTGCACCAAACAATTTTTTTCCCCCATTATTCACTACAAAACAAAAGTTAGAATGTTATCTAAAGTTATCAAACCACCTTCCTAACGTTATTTAACTATAGCTCTACGGTCAAAAATATAGCCATAATCTCTAAGTATCCGAATAAATCTAGGAATGCATGGGAAATAATAAGTTGTTAGCAAATAATGTTTTATGTTGATGGAATAGTCTGTACTCGCGGCTTAGTGGTAAGCGAGGCTTAGGGAAGCCATGGTTTAGTCTAATTTGTCTGGTGACTAAAATTATTCTCTATGTTTAAAACAATTCTTCTTTGTAGCCAGAAAATACAATCTCTTAAGGTGGATCTATAGTACTGTGCGTTCTTTCACAGATTAACATTAAGTTGTTTGTAACTTTAGCATATGTAACTGTGCGTTTATTATTACAACACTATAAGATTTATATAATCTACAGCTTTAATATTGGGCCACATATTAGCAATTGGCTATGGTTTGACTTTAAAAAAATATGTTTACGACCATAGTTTTTAATGTAGCTTATTACAATTATTATATTTCTAATAATATACATTATGTTCTCCTGTAAGCATGTTTTATTTGCTTATCAAAAAAGTTATTTTATTATTATTTATGTTTTTTTAAACTTTTCTATGAATTGTTTTATTTTAGGATAAAAGAATACTACACTCCTTTTTCTTTCGGAAAAGTGACAGTTGCATTGTTGGTTTTTTTCCCTCCCAGTAGATCTTCAACTGTTTCCACTGATGGCTGATCACTTATTTACGTCATGGCAAACCGCTCGGTTAGTTTTTCCCTGCCACACATACACGAAGACAGGCCCACAGTTTAGGAGGCCGTGGAGGGATCTATTCTATTACACCTCTCAAAACACCCCTTACCTCACGTTCCAATTCCGTAAATTTTTGACACGTTTATTTTTTTTATTATTCTTTGCCATCGTGAGGGGAGAGAAAAAGTTAACCGTCTCTAGAGAATTTTTGACAGCGTTTAGAAATGTATGTTTTACGGATGAAGTTTCATACCGTACGTGATATTCTGTGTGAAGGGTGAAAATAAATAATAAATATACTTGGGTATGTTCAGAAAAGGTTTTAGCTGTGGCTAAAAAAATAGTAGTAGCATGTACTTCGTTGGAAGGGAAAATGGCACTTTGAAATTGTGAATGTATTTGGGTGTACGTCACGTCTTGATGTCAAAGTACAATTTAAATTTCTGAAATAATGTGGATTTATATATACTAGGTATTCATTGGTATACAAAATAATTGGTATCTAAAAATATTTCTTAATAATATATTTGTATTAATAATAAATAAGTGCCTCTCTAAGGACAGCTTTGGTACATGTTTTTATCTGTGTATGTATACATTTTATTTTTATATATACATACATATCTTACAAAAAATATATGAATTAAATGTATACACACACAAATAATAAAATGTCCCAAAACTACCTTCAGAGGGATATTTGTTTATTAGTTAGAGTAGATACCGTACGTACCTATTCGAAGTTTTGAACTTTTTGCCACAAGTGAACCGGGGGGGGGATAAAGAAAGACACACATTTCATTAGCTACTTATTTCTTTTTATAAATAACGTTTCACGTAAAATTGTATTTATCTACTCAAGTTAACTATAATATTTCCTTGCCGCGTGAGTTTTATAATTAAATATATTTTCTTTAAAATATTTATTGCATTGAATGAAATGAAAAATTACAAATGGTGTCTGTTTGTCTGCGGCTAAATATTTAGAAATGCTAAGCGTATTTAATAAAAACTGAGCCTGATCAGTAGAGTCAGAGCTTACGTGCAAATTAAAGTACCAATCTAGGCCTATACTATGTCTGAAATATGCAGATATATACGAAATATTACCACGCAGGTAATACTGACAATATTTGTTTAAAAAACTCTGTCCTGGTGTGGTCCGAAATAATACTTAAGTAAATTAATATTTGCACGTAATAGAAAGGGCTTTACTACTAAAGAGTAGAACATCTGGTAGTTTCTACTAATTTAATGAACAGTGTTTGTTACAAAACAGTTTACTATGAAACATGATTTTTAATATGGATTAAATTATCATAATAATAATTCTTAACATCCTCACAATTTTTCATAGCAATGTAAAACAAAGAGTTTTTCAAATTTTCAGGTACATATTGCCTCTCCTGTTGCATCATTTTGTAGGATGCAACTCCTTTTTACTTCCCAAGAAGTGTTGGGGGGTGTTTTAGCATGCATATTTATCTAATTGTGTTTCAATTAACTTCAGTCTAGTATTTTCTTCACAAATGATAGGTATCCTCCACATGTTTCGATGTTTCAAGTGTCTTATTTTTTACAAGAATGAAAGAGATATGAAACAACAATGGTATTGTATGAAAAAGGGACAAAATAAAATAAATACTAATAATATACTATGTATGCTATTATTTATTGTAAATAAAATAAAAAACTTTAAATACTTATAAAATATGTAAAATATTTTAATATGTTAGATATGCAGAAACAAATGTTCTACATATGGATCTTTAATTTTTCTCTATGAAATGAGCAAAAGAATAGTTTTGGCAGGTATCAGCTCATTCCAAAAATGTATACAAATCCTAACATTCCTAATCAAACACATCGGTTTACAAAATACTTATAAGAAAATAAATATCATTAAAAACGGAGCTATATGCAGCGTGCAGATGATGAAAATAATAATAATAATCGTAAAAATATGTTTTTCTAAAAAATGACCGACAGGTTTGATGGGAATGAACGTGTGTAGAAAACCGTAGATCGCATTGCACGTTTTGTTACCCCTTTCATGTAAAGCTAGATCATTATGTTGGCAAGTTCTAGCTACAATATTGTCCGGAAATGAAATTAATTTAATTCAGATTCCTATTAGATTGTAATCAACACTTTGCCTCTTTAAGATTCAATACCACATGTTTCAATTCTAACTTTGCTTCATCGGAGCTTTTCTAAAACACAAAATACTTCATGTATTTGAAAATGCCACTGATCTATATTTCTCATCCACAAACCGTAATGTTCTTGTTAGTAAAATGAACTGGCTAATTGGTTTTAAACTAGTGCCTACCTAGATAGTTAAATATTAGATATCGTTTTACTGTGGCAATGTATTTTTCATTTCAATATAAATCAATATTAATTAATTATTGTAGCTATCAATGAAATAAATTAGTATAGTAAACTGCAATGTGATATTCATTTTTCTAGGATTCAATTAAACTGGCATGGCTTAGCATGCAAGCTTTTGAAGTGTGTATAGAAAATGTGATAGTTTAATGCTCTAAAATAGATTAAGGAATTATTTGTTTCTAGTTGTTACCGTTTCGGTTGTTAAAATTTCTCATTTTAGACAAATAAATATTTATTTATAAGATAATAAAATGAGTATTTATATAAAATCTCTGCGAGGGCTCAGATTTAGAGCTTCAATCCGAGCTCGTCATTAAATCTCGGGATCGAGATCAAAAGTTTTGTAGGCCCATCGTTTTTGAGCTTTCTCTTGGTGTGCTACAAACCAATTTTTAAACTGCAATGAGAAGTATAGGTTATTTAATTTAAATGATCTCGAAAGTTTTCCTTGTAAATCATTCGGTAACTTCAAATTGTTAAAATAATATTAAATTTCACATTAATAACATACTAGAGGTCTAAAGCTACCCTCCACCGGTAACTAATTAACTATTTTCTGCCATTTTGAATAATTGACGTTGCATTGTCATTAGTGCATCGCAAGGCAATAAAAATAGCTAAATAGCTCACTAAATACTTAAATAGGCCTAACAGTTATGTTTACTATTTTTACATGGTCCACTTCTAAAATCATAGTTTCAGTTAATTTAAAAATTTAACATTAATAACATTTATTAATTGTTTTCAAATTTAGGATATATTTTAAAACTTATATTAATACGTTCAACAACCAAACTAGCATTAGCTACTAATTAGTTAAAGAATTATGTTGGTTAACATGTCTAAAATCAGTGTTAATCAACATGGCAATAAATATTTCACCAAACTTAACACATTTAAAAATTTAAACAATCATTTATTATTTAATATTTTCTACTATAAATATTATTTTAACCATTTTATTTTCCATTTTAAAGTGTGAACATCAACTTTTACAAGCACTAAAAATTGAATTGAAATAAATTGCATAGTAGAATAATTTCTAATGAGAGCCCATATAGGCGCATGTGCAACTTCAAATTGATGAATGGAATGGGAACAGAAGAATTGATCATGGACGATTATTACATTAAGGACTAATAAACGAAATATGAAATATTTCAAATTTATAACTGCTTGTGATTCTTACGTTTTCTTATGTGTTAATTAAAGTTACATAGGCTTATTTTGGGAAAGTAGAAGTTAATTAAAAAGTAAATTTTATTACATTTATTTAATTGTTAGTTTAATTTTAATGTATTTAAAGACATGAGCGTTGAAATGATTTTAATTGTTCTTTCTATTATATTTTTATTTGAGTCATGTCTTTATTTTTAAATCATGTTTTCGTAAAGTGTTATTTCTAATTTAAAAAAAAAATTTAAATTTTTAAACTTCTTTCAAAATGATTTACTTTTATAAATGAGTGTTATTCTTATTTTAAGAAAATGTGTTGGTTTCATATATATTTTTTTAAATCTCACATTTTAAAGATGTGATATTTACGTTTTATGTTTGTTTTAACTGATGACATTTTAACCATACTATTTTACTTTTAAAATAAACAAATATATATTCTTAATATCTTAAAATTATGAATATAGTCAAACTCGGGAGCTTTTTGAAATAATTGTCTCGCGCTCGACTAATATGAAAAAAATCTCAGATCGCAGACATTATATATATATATATCATCTAACCTTCAAACAAATATCTCCTCGAGGGAAAACCTTGGAGCATTATATTGATCTACATTTACTGAAATCGAAAGATATATTCTTAGAGCCAATTAACTGTGCTATTACAAAATGAGATATAGCATATTTTCAAAGAAATATTTGTTTTTATAAAACACAGGTAAGAGAAAAAATATTATGTTTTGAAAGCATATTCCAATGAATCATTTGGTTGGTTTTAGTGATGGTTTGAATGTCGTACCATATTTGTAACATTTCAGTCGGCCATCACGTTGCTCAGAGTATTGGCATTCTTTCATTTCTTGTATACATTAATACATAATTTATTCTATGTAAGGATCTTCGTACTTGTGTAGAAAAACATTAATGTTCTAATAGATGTACTGACCTGAAATATTGTGCGTATAAATAGCTGAAATGACGTCAGTTATAGACAACGTTTAGGGCCACACATCTTAGTTCACCTTCAAGCTATCCTTTCTAGCCTAAAAACACTGGATGAGGGAGATGAATCTCTATTATAATGCACTCATATGATAGATAAACATGGATGAGAGATACCCTCTAACATAGCTGAAAAGCATTCAAGCTAGGTTGGGATCAAGCATGCCTATACTTAGCTAACTTGGTCATTGGCTTGAAATAGCCAGAGTAATACTATTCTATTTCTTTTTGTATAGTGTGCCAACTGACATCAACAATAAATATATCTCGGCAAGTATTTGAAGCTTTCGTGGCCGGTGTTTGGACTAAAACTTTTCTCCTGTTTGAGCCTCGTGTTTCCTGCAAAGGCACAGGAAAAGTGGCGCGGCTCATGTCCGAGAGAAGTTTAAGCTCTTCTATAAACTTATATATTCATTAAAATGTATGTTTAATAATTACACTCGGACTAGGTCATCTAACTCGAGACTTTTGAATTTGCACGAAATTATTTTTTACACCCTAGCTGCACAGGGCCCTATATCACTCATTATTAGAATTTGCGTGTGACATCACCGTATACAGTCCAATCTCCATGGGAATGTCATTATCTGACAGCTAGAAAAAGTTACTAGATCTATTTTCATGTATTCATACTTCAAGTTATGTTATCTGAAGCTGTCAGTTTAGATAGCTATTATCAATACCTATAAAATAATACTAGTAAAATAGTAAAATGTTATTAAATTTGGCTGCAAAAAATATGTTTGTATTTACTAATAAGCCCATTATGAGAAAACTGGATTGTACTTGAGTATATTATAAGTTGTTCCTACAGAAACTTGCAATTCATATATTTTACATCGAAATTAATGTTTCCTTTGAATTATTTACTATTCTCAAAAATAATGCAATTACTCTATTTGTTAAAAGGTTGTGACCCCAATGCATGGATTTGAACCTGAAACTTTTGGCTAAATCAAATTTTCTACCGTCGGTAAGAGTATTGTAGCGCTGAGCTAAATGTTCCAGGTTCGATTCCTGTGGCTAGATGCTATTGTTAAATATATGATTAAATGATTGTGTTTGAATTATATTTGTGAATTCTAGGTCTTAACAAATAATAGTTTTAGATATATTGTAATATACAAACGATAAAAGACCTCATCTGTGGTCGAGTGGCCAGAACATTGAAAATGTGGTTGGTCTGTTGGAACACAAATAACTTAAGACGATATTTTGTTGAAGGTCTGTGTGTGTATTTACCAAGTTCAACTAAAATAAAATTAAGATTAACTTATAGAATTTGTCATCCCTTTCAAATATTTCAAAATGTTTTATTTGTTTTAAAACGCGTTTGTTGCTAAATATAGCGTGAGCCTTACCGAATAAACAAACGAGCATAATCACTAATTAAATCGATCACTTATAGAGACTTGTTTGAAAATAACACGCGGACAAGATATTTAAGTTTCCTCATCTGAATACAGTAATTATGACCATCACTTCTTGTGTGTCTGTAAACTTTTCTATTAAATATCTCTGTTTTAATCTATAGAAAATTAAAAAATTTTGAAATCATTGGACCAAATATCAAGCTGAGAAGACTCATTTAAAAAGTCCCTGTCAGTTTATGATTTATTATATCAAGAGTTAAGAGCGTTACAGACTAAGCCGAGCTATGTGGATATAGTTCGCGATCAAACGCCTCGAGATGTCAACTGTCAACTCACGTGGGAGAGACTAGTTTCAGTAGACACAGCTCCTAGGAACTGAGTGACCAGCCTTGCAAAATAATATATCAGGAAAATTACAATATTACCGAAAGTACGAAAACATTCTAGAATATTTTCAACATTTTGAATTATTGCATGGTAAATAATATAAACAGAAAATAAATCAAATCATCACTTACTGAAGAAATGATAAATGTGAGGATATAATGTGGATAACTATTTTTTTAAGTGATTTAAATGACTAATTTGTTTTCATGGTCTCTCACAGCCTGTTCGGGATAGACGCATATAGTTATTAATTCCGCTATTAGTCTAGGGAGGAGTTAGGTATATTTAAGAGGAAATGAGTCCAAATGTGTGTGAAGGAGAGTAAGAAGCTATTTAGAAAGAAAAACTCAGTACATCAAACCTAAACTTGAACCTCATCTTCTCTGTCCCCGGTACTCCAAACCAAATGAGTTTTACATATAGACCACGTGTCCACTGGCGTGGCTATTTGGCTAATTAATAAATAATAAACTATTGCAAATAATATTCATGCTATTTATAAAAGGTTTTTTGAGCAATGTCTAGCTCAAATACAAAACAATAATATGATCAGTGTTGTTAGGTCTTAACTCAATCGGCCGACTGACCTATATATCCTGAGTTGAATTGCATGCACAGACGAAAAGATGTAAATTTCGAATGTTAGAGCACTGCTACGATACAATTCATTGCCAAATTTCGAAATATTGTTTCAAAATAAAATTCTTATTGAAACATTCTTAGTTCTAAAATACTATTGCACGTTATTAAAGTTTTGCTGGCTAGTGTCGATATTATCCGAATGATATCGTAAATGAGGTAAATTACTTTCTAATTCTGACTTTATCCACTGCACCTTTCTAATGCTGACATCTCCCAGATAATCTCCACATTATCCAGCAAGGGGTATTTATTTTGTACAATGTATCTTCCCTGTGGGTCAATAATGGTGCATTTACTCTTATTTACCCTCCTCATCTTCACACCCTTAGATTAAGTCGTTAGTAAATCTTATGTTGCACGTTTCAATAGTGATAGTACTTTTTTATAAGTTTAGCACTCAATCTAAACCTAAGGGGAAAGAGATAGTAAAGGGTGGAGGAAGGTAGTTTATAAGCAATACCTCCGTATTATCTTGGAGAGAGGGTGGAAAAACCACTTGAACTTTCTTAACTCTCCACTAACATATATTAAGAGATTGACGTCCAAGACCATATGACCATCATGTAGTTGATAATTTATACTGTTAAAACTCCTTAAAATAGACATAAGTAATCTGCAAGGATGGTTGCATACTTTTAACTGGAGGACCAAGTTAGAGAGGTTATTTTCTTTTATAATAATTCACCCTACTATTCATGTCCTCTCAGAATTTTGAGAAGAAAAAATACGTCAGTACATTTTATCATAAACAATCAATAGAAACTATGATGGCTATTAGAGCATATTAATGTTTTCCCATGTATATTCATTCAAATAATGTGACACGAGTCACGACTGTGTTTGATACAAAGCAATCCTAACGGAAACTGCTGGAATCTAGCTAAAAACTAAAATAATTTTTATAAAGATATAATGTAACTATTCAAAGTTATATAGTGAATGTTTACTGGCAGACACATTAAAAAATAATCTATATGATTTTCTAAGATTTCATTTAATTTATTTGGTGTATATAAAGTCGATTTTCTAAATCTACTGATCATATCAGAGCACGAGTATTTCTAAGAGCGAGAGCGAAAGGGCCTACAATTGAAGACCTCGGTGCAAGAAGAGGACAGCTCCATTTTTCCAAACTTTTCAGAAACAAAGAAAAACGTTTAAAAAATTTATTTTTAAAGGTTTTATTTTTATAGTTCGCATTATTTTTGACTTTGTATCTTAAAAACAGAATTCAATGATATTTTTTTTAAAAACAAATTATTCGTCATATAATATAAAGTTTATGTATTGGAGTTGTCTTGTTTTTGTTCCAAATACATGTGTTTTTATTGGTTTACTTGGTAAAAAAAATATGAGAGAATAGTGACGAAAACAATCATATATTTTGAAAATAGTACAGTAGGTTACATGTTTGCTTTATGACAAAAACAATGTTGTATTTTGATAATGGTAAACTAAGTTACTTTCTTCTTTATTTGACAGGATTTTTCTTTTTATTCATCTTATTCCCCGCCTTCTACATCACTCGTGTTACTTATAGCATCATCTTCTTGAATCAGTTCATTTTAAAACCACAAGCAATCTGGGGGAACATATTTTTCAACTAACTCCTTCACATATTTGAACCCTCTCTTTTTTATTTTCAAAGGTCCTTGGTAAAGAACGTTGTCATATTCTGGTAGAGAGAAAGTAATGTTTGGTTTTTCTTGCAGGAAAGCATCTTTTACTAAAGGCACTACTGCACAACATGCTATATTTGTTGTACTCCACATACCTGCACTTCATTATTGTGAACTTACTGCCTTTAGTAGGTTTCTTGGGAGTATTTCTTTCATTTACATTCTGAGCTTTGCGTACAAAGTTTGTAATGTTTTGAACTTGCCCTTAAAATGGGTTGTGAAGTCTAAGAACATACTTTGTTTGGCTTGTACAACAACAAACTTTATTGATGTCTTTTTTACCATGTCTTTGCCATCTTTAGGAAGAAAAACACGTTCTCTTTTCCGTCTCTCCTTTTCAATGATGCCAAAACAACGGTCGCAGGGTATCCTGGCTCTGGATATCTGTGAACAATCTTATCAGACCTTCTATAACCCTTGACCCGAGCGTAAAAGTACTGCATCAGAGCGATATTCTTGTTTTGAGCTGAACAGTTGTCAGAAAACAGATAAAGTGGTTTTACGCTGGGACTGATTTCATTATTTGTTATGAAACGGTTTATCATACTTATAACTTCATCTGACCTTTCTTTCCGGTACTTTCATTGTACATATAGCAGTATGATTTTCCATTGCTTGCACAATATATACTCCATTAACTGTAGGAATTACTCTCTAAAAGGTCTTTTTACCTACCAATACCCTACTATATAATAGATTTATGGTAGGAGAAAGGCCTTTCAGAAAACAATTACTACGCTGAACAGACTTTATAGGGAAGTTATAACACCACAGCTGTCTCTTATAGAACACATCTCCACTTGGTACTACCGGCAAAAGTAAATTCTGCTTGAAGTCCAAAGTTAGAACTTCAATATTGTCATTGGTTTTGGATTCTTTGATTTTTGAGTTCATGTCTTTATAAAACTCCTCACTTTTTCTTTGATGAAGTTCTTTTTCAAGTTATAATGTCTTCAAAGATTCTGGGTTTTTTCCAAATTTTATTCGGTTCTCAAATTGATCACATTTTTGACATGTATCGGTTTTTGGTGTGCCAAAAGACAGTTTATAGTTTTGGTTAAAATGACGATTGTAAAAATCGTAGCTAACTGTTGGTTTGCTCTCTTCGCCTTTTTATATTTTTGAAAAAAACCTCGGTCTCATATTTTTGTAAATATAGCCTGTGCATTTTTTGAATACTCAAATCCAGGGATAGGTACCGTACGTTTACATTTTTGTTTCTGCTATGAGATTCTTGAGCAGGGAAGCTTTGTATGTGCTCATCAATCTGATTAATAATATTGTCAAGTATTTTGTTTGGTCTATTTCCATGCTTCCCACACTTATCCGTCAACACGGGGATACCTTCTTGGAGATAGCCTACTAGCCTTTCCACTATACATTTCCCTATTCCGTAGAAGGAACAAAAAACTTTTTTGCAAATCTTATGATCAAAAGTACCGTGTTTTACTCTGGAGTGAGCTGTGTAGGCCTGATTTTGGCCCTCGCCTGTCTTAGGCCTACGTCTTTGAACAGTCGATAAGCTGACGAGACCACTCAGATGGATATCCTGTTTTTCCTTATCTGTCATCGCATTAAAGGAGTTTATAATATCAGTTTTGATATTATCAGTTACAACGGTAAAACATTTGAACTTACAGTTGCAATCTGTTCCCGGGCTACGAGCTGCGACCACTGCACCTGTAAGATTGATGAGCTCTTCCCCACTTGCCCTCTTCTTCTTCAAAACATTGCGTTTCCATTTGGTAGAGTCTCTCATCCTTTTCCATTTAAAATAGTAGAGTTTACTTTGCATACACAATACACCTTTAGGCCTACTAGAACAGTCATCCCCAGCTTGACTAGAAACTCCACCAGTTGAATCTGTTTTATTTACATAACTAGGCCCAGGCCTACTGCAATCTTCGTCACTCTCACTGTCACTTTCCGGAACATAATCAGGATCTGAATCACAGAAAGCACTCATGACTGAAACACAATAACAAACAATATCAAGATGAGGTTAGGCTTGCACTGAAGTAAACAAAGTACTAGAGGTATTCACTGTGGACAACTCGAACGCTTGTAGTGGCCAGACAGTGAACTATGTTTGGCACAAGACTGGGACTGTTACAATTCCTTTCCTTTAATATCTTATGGAATATTAGTTGGAGCTGTATCGTTCTTCCACACAAACAGAGAGAATATTTTTCTTCATATATGTCAATAAAAAACATAAAACCAGCAAAAAGTGGAGCTGTCCCCTTCTTGCACCAGGGTCTTCAATTTTACCTTAAAGGTATTTTCACATACCTTCCAGGGTTATTTTACATTCCATAAACCACATGGGACCAACACGGTTTTATTTCCCATCCAAAGGAAGTTGTGCTAAGGATTTTTAATACTCAAGAAAAATCCGTTAATTTCAACTGGGTTTGAACCCACAAAAATTGGGGCTTTAAGCGAGAATTTGACCCGACTGAGGTCAACGATTTTCTAGAATATTAAATATACTTATCTAGTCCCACAGGTTTGAGTTGAGATAAGGCTAGAAAGTTAGGAAAGAGATTATTTTATTGATTCTATCGTCTTGCGGTGGGAAAAAAATATAAATTATGTTGAGTGGTGGGTACTCTTATGAGTAGACTATCGAAAAAATATTGAAATAGAGATTTTTAAGGAATCAAATTTTTTAATATAGATATTTTTTTAGAATTATTATGATAATTTTTAATGCTTTAGATCTAAATATTTATCAGACAAACCCTACCACCCCCATACCAATGTTAATTGACATTATAACAACAGACTATTTAGTTACGATTTATATTTTCTATAGCATTGCAACTAAAGAATATATGTAGGTGAAATCAAAACTGGAGTGTTTGGAGGTGTTTATGTCTTATAATTTATTATGTCCTCTAAGATTTGTATTCAAGGAAAAGTGGATTCAACGTATCTCTAGTTTTGTTTAACATTCTACAGCCAATTATCTTAAAACTTAGAGCTTTTGAAAGGTAAGCTTTTACCTCTAAGATCAAATTTGACGCTTTCTATATAGTATGTATTGCCCTCTGTCTGTAAAGAGTTCAAATTAACACTAGCCACCAATGTGTATATAAGTGTTATATAAAAATATATATATTATGTGTATCAAATATATAATTTATATATAATATTTATACATACTATATATTATATATGGTTAATAGTTATATAAAATGTAGTATATATATATATATTATATACACGATATAATATATATTATACATATAATATTATATAACATATATTATACGTAATCTTAATACCATATATATAATATATCATTAAATTTATTATTATATACAATTAATGTAAGTTATATAATACATACATAAATAATACATTATATAATATATAAATATTGTAACCTATATAATATGTACATACATTATATATATTATGTATTTGATACATAGGCTATAATATATATTCTTTAAATAATATGTATATATACATATATATATATATATATATTGTAAGCTTATGCGCTAGAATTAATTCGAAATCCTAATAGTTTATAATATTATATACTTTATGATAAATTATATAATATATTAGACATTATAATATTTGATATATATATAATGTATATACGATCACTAGTGACCGATGAGCTATTGTCGCTCTATCTATCTACCTACCCATGTGTAGAATGTGATGAAAGTGTTGGCCAGGTAATGATGCGCACTCTAGCGAACCATGTGCGATGTTTGATGAGAATCTTGTCCTGGACCCGTCGTACGTGCTCCCACCGGCATTATCCGCCGCTCAAAGACGATTCCGACCATGTAATAGAGGCAGGTCAACATTGACAAGACTGCTCTGTCAACATCTGGACTGTTTTGTTTGAGTGTGGATCGTAACAACTGGACAGAGGACACTTTAGCGCCTCGGTAAACATACTTGATCATGTAAGACAGGGGTGGGAAAAATTACTTTTTATGGACGTGACTAATACATAAAAAAACTTTCTTACGAGGTGTGTAGTGTAAATTGACATTTTTGGAAGCAAACATTTTAAAATCACTGGTTGGAGATGGAGAAGGTATTTGTTATTCAAATAGTTCACAGCACACTCTCAATTCATGTTTTTTCTTAGTGTGTTATTATTAGGTCTATGAAATGAAAATGATAGGATACTGCACAAGAAAATTGTGAACTACCTTACGCAGTGAAACTATTAATGTAATTATATCATAATTCTGTCCCAACGCTAGTTTCCCAGTTGTGGTCAGTGAGTACTCTTAATCTTGTACATCTTTTTTCACTTGCTCTATCCATCGTATTCTTGGTCTTCAAACTGTTTCGTTACATTTACTTCCATTTCAGAGTATTGCCTTTCCTTCCTTCTGTTGTTCATTCGTTGTAGATGTTCATACGACTTTTGTCAAGCTCTACTTATTGTTTCTAGCACACTCCTATTCTTCCTATTGGTCACGTTCCTTATTCTTGTCTCTTTTAGTTCTTCTTAACATTGATCTTATGAACTCTATTTCGGAGGCCTGTAATCGAGTTTTGTTTCTGTTGGAGATGGTACAGGTCTTAAGTGTGTATGCCAAGATAGGAGTGTAAGATGTCTCTAAGTATATCAATTTAGCCTTAGTTGGTACTCTACTTCCCACAACAGTTTCTTCACGTGTTACTGTGCTGTCATCTTTTTTAGGTTTGTTACTTCATTTTTGATGGCGAAATTTGTTATCATGTTGCCAAGGTACTTAAACTGCTCTACATTTATATAGCTTTACAATTTCTCTTCTGTTCCTTGTTTATTCACATTCCGTACTACTGTATTACTCTGGCTGATATTTAGACCAACCAATCTGTGAATGTCTCATTCCACACATCGAGCTTCTCCTGCACTTCTTCCACATTCTCACTGCATGACATCATCAGCGAAATCTAAAACATCAGAATCCCCTCTACTTCTTTATTTGATTTTCTTTCTTATTTCATCCATTACTATGATAAACAGCAGGGGTCACCCACAAATCACTCATTTCATGCCACTACTACCTTTTTTACGGCCGGACGCCACTGGGATAACCGACTTGGCTTTTTTACGAGTGAGAGGATAATACTGGCACCATTGTCGGCCCTAGATGGGGAATGGAAATGTATCTATCACCTCCGGACCAAATCCCAACAAGAAAATCTTACCAATTCCATTCCCGGACTCAAGTTACGCTATCGCCCACAAGCGATCATTCCTACTATACCAACCTACCTCATCCCGACAACAACAAAATCCTTCCTATTCCTGAGACACAGCGCAATCACTCACAATCACCATTTATCATCTCATAGTGTAATATGTATTAATACTTCTGTAATTTTCTTACAGCTTCATCTCATTGGTTTCACTCATCAGGTAACTAATTAATCATTCACGAGGTTAAGAGTCACGACAGTGACTCGGTACTCAAACCATAAATCATCCCTTTCTCAGATGAACTTGGTTGGTGATTCTGTCAATTTGGAGATTCTGAGTCGGGCAACAGCCTCACGGCGAAACTCGAACACTCGCTTGCTGCCTTGGACCGACGACGTGATGGATACTTCCTGGCTTCTGCATGTAAGATATACTTCTTTGCCGTGATGTCATGATTGTCATTCTCGGGCTCTTCAAGCCACCTTTTCTGCATTATTAAACTCAGTCTTTTTCATATTCAACTTTTAATTCTCATTGTTCAAGTTTGATAAATCTATTGCTAGGGGTTTCTCCCGTATAGAGAATATTGGCACTTCTTGCCATTCTTAATTATTGCTTGCTTATAACGGGACTTCAACCTGTTAACCATTAGTTAAAGTTTGATAAGTTGCGGTTGGCCTCAAAAGCGCACAATTAACTGATAGTCTTTTTACGGCTATTTTACTTTATTTTAATGTACATTATATATTTCATTGCTGTCTTTTTGGTCTGGGTGGTCACTCTTAAGACATGTTACAGGGCCGTGTGACCTTTAGTATATTGTATTAACCTCTTAGCATAGCCAATACCCCTTCCGAGTTTGTTTCTTTGTTGTTTAATAAATACAAGTTTACTTATTTCTGTCTGCGCTCATTTATTTGCACAAGTCTGTTGCTTGGTAGTAGGTGACGCTAGCGCTAACAGGTAACATAATAACTAGTGCATCTCAAGCTTATTTTTCTTATTCGTAAATTATGTATTCATATGTCTTTGGGTCAAATTCTAACGTTATAAGGTTTCTAAATCCACACGAATCTTCTTTACAGCTTTAGACGTTATGCAAGTTGAGTTTCCATCTAAAACCTCAGTCATGTTAATTAAGTGACTTAAGTTTAAGTAAGCGTAAGCCTTTTTTTAAATGATTGTTAAGAATCATAACCAGGATTAACTTTTTAGAAAAAACATTTAATCATTATTCTGTGTATATCTGTTATATTGTATATGTTTACTATGAGGTGTTACATTTCAAAGCTTCACAGTTTTGCCACATCAGCGCTTCATGCATACCCAATAGTAGCATCAACGACTAACTACGGTGCCAATTGGTAAAAAGTATAGAAATAGTAACATGGTTGCATCATATGGCCCTCCTAACAAGATATGTTTCTATGTACGCCATTGACAGATACTGACAAGTGCTAGTCTGTATTCCCGGTGTCGTGTGCGACTGCAAACTTTGTATTCAAATTTATGTTATATTACAATTATGTGAACTGTTGGATTCTCTACAAATATTTATGGAATTGTCAAAATCAGTAAAATTTTTGAAAACTAGATCACTTATCTTAAGATTTTTGTGAATTAATCATTCTGTGATCTTTTTTTTAAACAATAATAGGTGCCTGTGGACCATAAAAAATTATCATCTGGGCCAATTGTCCCGTGATGTAGAGTTAAACTATCCCTGATATAAGGTATAGCAGAGGATGCAAATCTTTTAGTAGTGTTGTAACGAAGTAATATTGCAAATTCGTTCGGCGTGCCAACAACCTAAGCCCCTCAAATCGTTTATTGTTTCATACTAGTTAACTAGTACAACTATTAAAACCAATTTAAGTTTATTTTGTAAAATGTAAATGTGACCAAATGTTTCTAAATCGAATACATTAAATAACAACTGTTTCTTGAATATTTAATATTTTAATATAAATCAGAATAAATACAAGAGTTATGCATGTGTTTTGCAAAATTTAAATTCTGAAGACGTCATTTTAAAATTTTGAAATAAATCAATTGAATCGTTGTAAAATATGACATGTTGATATTAAAATTATTACTCACATTAATGGTTTTAATTAAACATAAAAGTTTTATATTATTTTTATTAAAATCACTCAACGTGCCATTGAAAATGATTCAACGTGCCAATGTTGGTACGTGTGCCGTAGGTTGCCAACCCCTGAGGTTAGACTATCTTCCAGTTGAAGAACATTTTCTGACAGCTCAGATAAGATATTAGAGCTACGCCCATGCATGAATACAGCCCATAGGATGTATCGTGAATATCTCACTTCGGAAAAATGCTGTCAATTTCATTACATTGAAGCAAATTATAAAAATCTTTGATCGATGTTGTCTATGCTTGTTTTTTGTTAATTTATTATTTTAGCACTGAGTCTTACTACCCATTCGGGCTATACGCTTCTATTTTTTATTGTATTGAATGACAAATTAAACTAAAGTCATTTTTTCATTCTTAAAATATAGAAAAACCAAAGTGATAATCAAGTGTTAGAGACCCCTTCCAACTCATTCAGCAAGTATTCGAACCCTGACTTGGTATTTAAACGTATTGCAGGTCACATACCTTAACCTCTGTAGGCAGTGTCGCATAAAATAAACATGTGATTTTATTTAAGTTTAGGTTGAGCTTCTAGCTCTAAATTACCGAATGATTATGAAAAGAAGACTATTATATTTAACTTAGAAGCAAGGGTTCAATACCCACCTGGTACAGTTTTGTTTTTTTACATTTTATAGCTACCCAAACTTTTTCCAGTCTAATTTTGATACATTTATTTAAGAGGTACGCCACTCCAAATTAGTTAGTATATCTGAACTGATAGATGTCGGATGAGTAAAGTATAATTTAGGGGAAATATACACGCATCTGCGTGGAGTGAACGTGGGGAACCATTTAAGTAAAACCGCCCTCAAAACAAAAGCTGAGATTCTATTTCTGTCTCCCATGTCCTCCTAAAAATCAAATTATAATATCTTGATGCCTTAGAGTGCCCAACGGTGCTGATGACAGCCGTTTAATTACTTTTGATTCAAAACGCATATTTTATTATTTAGAATGTTTTTTATTGCACTATATTTGGAGAATAGTTTTTGTATTAGAGAAGTAGCAATATATATATATATTGCTACTTCTCTAATACAATATATTAAATATTTGAATCCATAGTAATAAATTAATTATTTATTTGTTTGTTTATCCTATGCTGTCCAGTCAACATAAAATATAAAAACTATTCTCCAAATATAATGCCATAAAAAACATTCTAAATAATAAAATATGCGTTTTGAATCTAAAGTAATTCAAAGTCTGTCATCAGCACCGGTGGACACGCTAAGGCATCAAGAAATATAATTATATATTATACTGCCAAATTGAATATGTTGATTTTTTATTTTTGTGTAATTTATCTACAAGTTCAATATATAGGTAGGGATGTAGAGGACGCTAGAAAATGCCAGTATTTTTATAATTTTTTATAGAAAAACGTAATTTTGGCCAAATACATCAAACATTGCTCCGGTAAAAACAGAGAGTTTAAATTTCTTCAGGGGTTGATATCAACGATTGTTGAATATCTATCATAAGCATAGCGGCATTAAAGACAAACTTTTAAATAAAGATAAAAAGTTGTCATTAAATGCCAAAACACCGTTGACAGATATTCAAGAACTGTTGATGTCATCATTTGAAGAAATCTAAGGTCTATGTCATTATAGAAGGACTATTTGTTTATTTTGACCAAAAAATGTTTTGCTATAAAAACTGCAAAAACACTGCTCTTTCCTTCCTCCCATCTCCTACTCTCCGACCTCAATAGAGAAATCCAAATAGATAACTCTGTAAAATAAGGCTTTACATAAAACATAAAGTTAACGTAGCACCGACCACAATGGGGAGTCACATGTCTTAACGTGTCAATATTGTATCAAACTGAATTGCCTGAGGGAGGTTTTTCTTAAATGGTTTCTCATTTTCCCATGACAATTCGGATACATTAGTTCCTTAGTGTTACCTTTCTTATTTCTATTCCTTTAGCGTAATTATAGCATGTCTAATTAATGAGCTAAGGGTCCTGGGTTCGATTCCCAGGCGGTGCGCCTCGCACGCCTCGCGATGCATGCTTCGGCTCGAGGCATGCGTTACAAAATAGTTTTGATCAGCACATGCTCACTG
>CABFVX010008139.1:0-26068 GCA_902151425.1 Timema shepardi | reverse complement strand
TTTAAGAAAATGTCTGAATGGCTACCATTCAGAATGGATACAATTCAGGATTTTGTGGACATTATGAAAATGGATACAAATCAGACATTTTATTTGCGATGCATGTTTAAGAAAATGTCTGAATGGCTACCATTCAGAATGGATACAATTCAGGATTTTGTGGGTATAATGCAAATAATTACAGTGGATACAAATCAGGATTTTTGTTAAAATCGTTTATTTGAAAACTGTCTGAATGGCCACCATTCAGAATGTATACAATTCAGAATTTTGTGGGTATTATGATAATGGATACAAATCAGACTTTTTATTTGTGGTGCTTGTTTAAGAAATATCAGAATGGCTACCATTCAGAATGGATACAATTCAGCTCCCCCGGTTAGGGCCAGCTCAGACAGGCTTTCAGAGAAGTTACACCCAGTGTGCGCTGTCTCTTAAGGTCAATGCCCTTACCATTCTGGTGCCAGCTTTACACCAGTGAATAGGGCCAGCCTGACTTGGTCCGCTATGAGATAAAAGTGGTCTATATTTGGTTTTTTCATTTATTTCTCTGTGTTTTTGTATGTGATCAGACCCGAGAAGTAAGATGACACTTGAAAATGATTAATAAAAATGAATAAAATCAAATATTTATTAAAAACTTTGTTTTATTCATTAAAACTGCAATAAAGACTTGCAATTAAACAGTTACGAGCACATCAGCTTAATGACTTTACATTCATGCAGGTTGATTCTAAGAAAAAAATAATCTTTTCTATTAATTATTTATTTGAAGAACATTTGTGGTTAACTATGAGGGGGGGGGGGGTAAAGAGCTTATTTGGTTTTTATTGTTTAGTATTTGGTTGTGAGAGCTGGTGGACAACGGTTGGCTGTGAGAAACATAAACATTTATCTAAAATTACCAGAAAATATGTGGGATAGGGAATTTATTTGGAAAATGCATTTAAGTTTAAAACATTCATTACAGTCAATATTGCACTACAAATGAATTACGTGGTCAAAATTTCAGACCAAAATCACAATGAATGAACAGCTGATGTCAAAAAATAAGCATATATTAGGTAAAGTAATAGAATGCCAAAATTATGTGGTACTCATGAACTGACATTAAGAGACAGACGCGCCCGACATTTTTACAACTAATGTAATCACTTAGTAAGTTTAATTCAAATCTTGTATTCATTTATTATTTTTGTTTGTAGATTTGTTTAGTGATTTTGTAATTTTAGTAGTTATTTAAAAATTAAGAAAACTTAAATTAATTTAATATGTCAACACGTGGTGAGAAAAAATCATTACTTATAATCTTTGACCTGGCCCAAACCAAAATAAAGATCCACCATTGCAAAGAATTCTGAGTTTATTGTTATCCAAACAACTTGGAGTAGTCGGCTTTGATTTTCTCCACCAGTGTCGCTGGGTGTTAATTCACCCTCTTGAACTAAAACAGAACCAAGACTGACCTCGCTTAACGCTTCGAGGTCCTCCCATCACTTATCACTGAACCACTTCTTCCCGTGGAAGTAAACCTTCCGCAAGCCGACTGAGCGCTCTCGCGGAGGTTTAGTGGAACATCTATCATCCGAAGGACGTCCTTGGGCGGTGACGTAGTGTCGGCACACATCATAATACTTACTCTTTCATAGAGGTCACTATGGATTAAATATGGTAAACAATTAACTTATATAACAGATATATTTAACTTGATATTTCAATATATTAAGTTAAAAAATTGCTGCTTAGTTGTGCAAAGCTTGTTTCCGGGCTGGAGATAAAATAAATGAATGTGAGGAATACCAGGTCTCCACCGTGGTTCGGATTCCACGTTAAACTGTAGGTCCTTCATTTCATCTCACAATCACCCTATCATTACACATTAGCGTAAGTGCGTATAACCCGAACGGGTAGTAAGACGCGGTGCTAATAATAATAATAATAAAATAAATAAATTAAATATTGGATTGAATACCTATTTAGCTTTAGCCTTAGTATATAAGCCATATAGTTGCCAACCTAAAAGAAATGTTAGGTGGTTTTTAGTAGGTAAACACTACTAAACATTTATTGATTTGGAAATAAGTGAATATGTAGGCCTATATAGAGTATATGTATTTATATGTATCTACTTTTGTTTTAATATTTTATTTGTTTATTTTGTCTCCAGTTCGAAAACAAGCATTTCACAACTTTCACAGCAAATTTTTAAATAGATAACAAAATTATTTATTTTAGCCCAAAAATAACGTGGTTTTTCGATTAATCTCACATATTTCATTGAATTTTTCTTACCGAATTCCTCCTTAATTAAGTAAAATATCGGAAAAAATGATGGGTTATCTTAATAATCGTACAATGTTGCAAAACTTTTATGCTTGTGTGTTTTTGACAAACATAATCTTTTTAGTGTTATTTCATTTTTAATTCAGGAAAAAGTATTTTTATTTAGTTTTTTTGTGGTTTGCTCCAAAAAGAAGTGAGAACGTGCTAATATAAAAAAAATTAAATTAGTTTTGTAGCATCATCCCGAGCTACAAGAATTTTACTAATAGAAACAACATCAAATAGTTGACCAAATAATGTGATGATATCTCAGACTTACCATTTACCGCAATTTCACTGTTCTCTCAAATGGACTGTCGGCCACACCCCTCAACCCGCGAGGTATACGTGTGACCACAAGATAACTCACGATTAGACTGAGCAGCTCTAAACTAAGACAAGATAGTTCCCACTACGAACACCTTGTGGTGCATTCGACGCTGGAAACTAGGACCACCATCCAGAAAAGTTGAAAGGTTTATTCTAGGGATTTCTAGCCCGGTCCCTTCCTTCACCTCTGACATTAATTACAACTTGTGAATGTGTGGAACTCCAGGCCTCCGCCGTGGTTTGGATCCCACGTTAAACTTTAGGTTCCCCATTTCATCTCAAAATCACCTTACTATTACACATTAGCGTAAGTGCCCGAACGGGTAGTAAGACGCGGTGATGATAATAATAATAATAATAATAATAATAATAATAATCTAGGCCGGTGTCGACATATATTCCCCTCCCGCGTGGTACTCCTTCTCTCCTATTTTGTTTGTCCCTCTGTGAGAAAATGTATAGGAGGTTTAAGAAACAATCACTCTTGGCGGGATATCTATCTAGGACAATATAAATCTTTTAAAATGTAAGAACTAAATTTAATCTTTGGTGATATATGTATTTCAAAATTCCCTTTCAGCCTTAATATTCGTATAATGATAGAAAAAAATTATAATTTGGAATGAAAAAAAATCAATGATTGAAAGTTATCCACTTAATGATAAATAACGTAAACTTTGAAAACTTTACTAGTTAGCCCTTTTCAGGATAAAAATATTAGTGTATATTTAAAGTCCTTCTGACTAATATAAATTAAACTTATATGATGGACATGGATAGATTCTATTTTACTCAGGTTTACATAATGTTAAATCTGGTACTACACCATTTTAGTCCTTTCAGGTAATAGGAAGATAAAAATGTGTTCGTTATTGAAAGTCTTTCTAACTAGTGGAATACATGTGTAATAAAGGGAAACTGTTATCTTAGGAAATGTTAAATTAAAAATAAACTGTTTTCTTAATAGTTCTTTGAGGAATTAAATAAATGAAATCTCGTTGGCTATTTGACTTGTATTTGATGTTTATTCATAGAACCAACTCATTAGTCATTTTAAACCAAAATAATAATATAATATAACAGTGGGCATTGTTGAAGCTGTTTGGCCATTACGGATAATATTGTAACGTAAGCTTTCGAGTTGGTTCCAATGAATAATAAATATATCCTTCTCATATGCATTTTTCATTCTTACATTTTTGTTAATACTTATCCTTTTATTATAAATAAAACAAATAGTTATCTATTGAATTCCGGCTTGTTGACTTCGAATTCATTTCAATTAAGCTAATTTTCATATACTTTCCTGGGAATATTGTTTGGTGATTTGCAGATTAATTATATTTAAGACTATTATTTTTAGTCTACTGCAATGATGCAGATTGGATTGCTTAGAAACATACGAGGATGTATTATTTTTTTTATTTTTTATATATTCATAATTAATAGTCCTGTCAGCTCCTAGTTTATTCATTCTCCCCTTTTTACTTTCTAGCTGTCTTACATACAGATAATGTATTATGATCGTCAAAAAAATCCAACTCAAAATGTTGATGCATGTTGACGTTTCATGACACCCCCTCCCCACCCCCCACCGCCCCAATCCTAAATAGTGTTTTTTTTTAATCCATCCGTTTGTACTTCAGACTAGAGCCTAATCCATTTTACAGATCGGGATGAAACTTGATATCTAGAGTGTTCAAAGGGTTGCCCCGAGGGGCTTTTGGAAATGAATATATAACCTTAAAATTAAGAGTAGTTTACTTAAGTGTGAAAAGAGAAATCATCGATTTTCTTAAGATAGGCTTTAACGATTTTGATTAAGTGTTATTTCTAAGCATTGATCAATATTATAAACAAAATGGTTAATCCCATTTTTTTTTTGTCAAAATTACTTTAAGTACTCGGGTCTGACGCATAAATTCTCATTTTTATAACATCTCCGAAACTATTTAAGATAGGAAACTGCTTATCAATGAAAATAAGTAGGTCTATATTTAATACATATATTTTAATTGAAATATAATTTTATAAAACCAATAACTTTCAAGCTAAATGCAAATATAAATGTTTTTTAATTTTTCTAAGACTAAAGACTAAGTATTGCGAACGTAAAAATATCCAACCCCAGATGTTGATGAATATCCCCCCGAACACTAAAAAGTTGTTTTTGCAATGCCGTCTGTCTGTGTGTCTGTTTTACCCTAAAGTTAAGAGTAGTTTAATGAAGGGAGAAAAGAGAGAAATAAATTTTCTCAAAATTGGCTCTAACGATTTTGATTAAAATTCGTATCCAGGCCTTTATTTAGGATTATAAACAAACTGGCTATTTTCATTTTCCTATGAAAATGAATTTTAGGGTACTTTACGGAAGCGAGTATTTCCTCATCTCTAGAACTATTTAAAATACTAAATGACTTAACATTGCAAAATTGTAGTAATATTAAAATTAAAACTTTTATTTGAAATGTCTTCTCTTATATATAATTTGATAAACTCGTTTACTGTGATAGAAATTACGAGGAAATGACTGAACAAATGTTGACAAACGATCACTCATTTTAAAGGTTATGAGTCCTGAATGTTGGGAAAAATAGTAGTTTTCCACGAAAACCCAATTTTTACAGAGAACTATCAGTTTTTCATTCTTTGTTTAGTCAACATGAAAACCGTTATTTGCTGCATGGCTTTAAATCCCTAAGTAAAAAAATATCCCTTTGGCCAAAAAAATAATTTTATTTGTTGGTCCGAACACATCACATTTTTTCTCTTTAGGTGAATATTTCTCTTTGGATGCCGGTCATAACACATCTAAATTGAGATGTCTAAAACTGGAGACACATTTATTTTTGAATGGAATGTTGCCATCCTTAATTTGCATTTAAATCAATAATATTGAGCATAATGCGAAAATTAAAAGGTTAAGTTGTAAAATTCATTAAAATATTGTTTATGTTTTGTTTCTCGAATCATAAAATGGTGATTACATATGTTTTGGCTTGTATTATAAACTTATAAACGATAAAATTATATTTAATAATATTTAAAAATATCAATTTTAACTATCTAATTATGAGTTTTGTTGTGAATTTTTTTCAATTAATTGGTTTTGATGATCATTTTAGCAAATAATAAAACAATACAAACACGTAAGTTATGCTATATTTACATTTTACCACTTAATTTCGAGTATATATATTTTAAAAGTCTTCTGTGTACCTAATCTATATTTTAACATTCTTACAAATACTGTTAGGTTCAATTCTGTTACCATGTAGATACTTAATTTTTGAGGAAATGATATTTTAAAGAACCATGATATTTTGTGTACCACATATATATTTTCACATGGTCTATTTCTATCTGACATTCTCTCTCACGATCTCTCACACAAACACACACATTTTATAATCCACT
Source organism: Timema shepardi (assembly GCA_902151425.1). Lineage (NCBI taxonomy): Eukaryota > Metazoa > Arthropoda > Insecta > Phasmatodea > Timematidae > Timema > Timema shepardi. The sequence goes on along the minus strand of CABFVX010008139.1, from coordinate 19,999 downwards.
CTCTTTTTCTTGTATTCTTCTTTCATTCTCTCTCTCACAAACTATCTTTCCTTCAAAATTTATTTCCTACTCTCTCACATACAATTTCTACCGTTACATACACGCTCTATAACACAATTTCTCTCACATTATCTTTACTATACTCTCTCTATAACTCTCTCTTTTCTTTTCTCAAAATCTCTATATATTTCAAACGCTCTCTTTCTCTCTCAAATGCTTTTTCTAAAATTCCCTCTCTCTCAAACGCACTCTAACTCAAACTTTCTCTTTCTAAAATTCTCTCTAAATCACTCACACTCTATAATAATCGAATTATCTTTATCTCACTTTCACTCTCTATATCTCAAACTCACTCTCTCTCTCTCTCAATTTTTTTTTAATCTCCCTCTCAAACTCCCTCTTAAACAATCTCTCTTACACTATCTCTAACTCTAAATTATCTCTTTAAACTAATCTCTTTCTATCTAGCTATATTTTTCAAACTCTCTCTCACACATGGTCTCACATTCTCTTTCTTTCCCACAATATCTTTCCCAAATATTACACTTTCCCTTTCTCACACACACACTCTCTCATTCTCTCTCTTACACAAACACTTTATCACGAGTCTTCCCTCATATATTATTTTTCTCTCTCACACACTCTCTCACTTTCTTTAACAAACAATCTTTTTCTCACACACATATACACAATCTTTATTTCTCTCTTTTCACAGTATTTATCTCTCTAACACATACATATACAACCACTCATCTCTCCCAATTGCTCATTCTCAGTCTCTTACAATCACTTTCTCACACCTCACTTCCTAGTACACTCTCATTTTCACACTCACCCACACACTTACACAACCAAACACTTACACTTTCATTTTCATTATCATATTTTATCACTCTCTATAATGTTTATTGATAGATATTATTTTATAAGCCCGTTTCCAATAACATAAACTAAGAAATGATTGAACATATTTTGACAAAAGAATACTCATTTTGAAGATTATATAATCAGTATGGCGGTAAAAATAGTCGCCTAAAACTAAAACCTAATTTTCCTAGTGAACTTTCCATCTTTTCCTTCTGTGTAGACAGTGGTTAATCTGTATACTCATTCTTTGTTTACAGCAGCATGGAAACCAGGATTTGTATATAACTGTATATTGGTAAATAAAATATTTATCTTTGTTTAAAAATATTATCGGCTCAATTGTTACCTGAGTGGTTTGGTGCAATGAATAGATAGAGATTTGGGATGGAGATGATTTTAAATTTCTCTTCGTGGCGTTAAAGGGAAAATATACGTTTTTATTCATATTACACACAAAATACTAAATATCTAAGTATAGGTAATAGCCTTTGACGAGTAAACTCTTAACTAAAAAGTGAGTGAGGGCTTATTATATATAGATCCGTTCCCAATAAATGTTTAAAATACATTTAGTGCAATAATCTCTGCAACGAGCCACTAGTATCTTTAAAAACCAATAGTTTAGGAAATATTGGCAAATATATTAATACAATTTTGTAAGCTTTAATTATACAAAGATACTACTTAGGTCTTAACTCAATAGTTATCTAATTCCATAAAGTAAGTAGATAAGTATGTCCCTCAAAAAATGTATGTTATTTTTTCTTTAACCTCTTAGGGGAAATGTTTGTCCAGTAATTATCTATCTCTATTGTTTAAGACTCAATAGTTAATATTTACCTATTTTATAGGTCAAAATTTAGAAATGAGGAATTTTATAGCAACGCGATAACCATAAGATGTATAACCCCTTGTAAAACGTCGAAAATTCTAACCAGGAGTGGATATTTTAATACGAAGTATTGACCCTTGTGGACCCCATATAATTTATTTTTCCAACTATACTAGGGTTTTAACTCTTTAAAAAGAAGATACTAAAATCTATATCTGAGGTTCAAAAAATATTGAACGTAAAGTATAATGGAATTTTCTCTTGGGCTTCCTAGTGTCTATTATTTCGTTTCACATATATTACAAGATTTGAGAAATATCTCCATTTTTTAACACTGGAGTGAGAAAGTCCGTGTGGAGTTTCGTACCATTTATTATAATTTCGTATGCTTGACTTTGTCCTGGAGGACAAAAGGGTCTTCTGTTATTCCGTTCCCCTACCACTTCACAATGTTCGGCTGTTTAAGCTGGGAACATCCCGTATATAAATATGTATGGTCACCAAAATTAAGGATTCTATGCTCATGAGGGATTTTTTATACCTTAGGAAATTGGATGGACCTATAGTGAATAGTTATCTAGGAAATTATTTGTAATTAATGATAACGATGTTTTTTAATATACATATTAAATGATTATTGATTAGATTTAATACAATAAAATAATATCAAAAAACAGATGAGTACATCATTATTGTATATTTATTATTATTTGTATTGACTTTCTTAAATGTGCTTTTAAGGACCAAGAAAATTAGAAAAAGATTTATTTAACTTTTAATTTAGGCATCTCACAAAATGCTTTGTTTTCAATTTAAAGTTTGAATGAAAATCAACAGTATGTTATGCCAACATAGTAATCAACATAACTTTTTTTTTTTTCTTGAGTCATTGGATTTTATTCTAAAAACCCAAACCATTACTTTACACACCCCTCCACCAAACTCCCTCTTTCAGCGGCAAGGAGTATTCCCTTTACGATTAATGTTGGGGGAAGATTCTCCAACCAGGATTTAAAATCTAATTGGAAACCGTGAGTCCTAGAGTGATTAAAAAAAGTAAACATTAACTTGAAATCGAAATCTGTCAAGCGCTGACAAAAGCAATAAAAGACGAAAACAAATTATAGAAATAGCTGACAGACGAGGTATGTACATTCTAGAATTATATGCTTAGAATTTAAGTTGTTTAAGTTAAGGTGGGATGGAGGTGGTCGCGAGAAGATATAAGTGATTTTGCAGTTTAATAAAAAATAATTATTTTCGACAAAATAAATTAAAAATATAGTTTAAGATTTTACATATATTAATATCAAAAATGCTTGAATATTTCTCATGAAAAAATTACAATTTAACTATACACCTTTTAAATGAAGAGGAAAAGCTAAAATTTTCAAGGATACTTTTGACAGTTAGGCTATTAAAAAAACTGTGCATATTAACATGTTTAGAAAATTAAAACATATTTATCCACTGGAGCAATATTTTACTAATGTTGCCTAAAAATTATGTTTCTATAAAAAAAACTCTAATAATACTTTCATTAACTCGCAAATTAAGCTATAAACACGATTTAAATATTGCTGAGGTGGCGTTTCTTTTTAGAAAAGGGCCTTTAAACCCATATTATTCTTTATATACAGGAGTATTTAGATTTGTTACCATTCAAATTTAAACAAAATCTTGCAACGGTCGTCCAAGAAATCTATTGGAGTGGACTCCAGGGGAGATTGAGGATCAAATCCAAGCAGGTATAGTTCTTATTTTATTTTAGCTACCACTTCGGGTTGTACGCATTTAACTTTGCTGATATGTTGGGAATGAATAATGTTCAATTTTAAGGGAATTGTACCTGTATTTACGGGGAGAAAAAATGAAAAACTATTTTAAGAAAATCTCCCTTCGTACACTCAACCGGTATTCAAGCCCCAGTATCACCGTCATCGAGATTCTAGACTATAGCCAGAGTGATGCCGTAGACCATTCTAGCACTGAAGCTGGTAAGCTGGGTATATCGTCCTTAAGCTGTGTTTTTATAAATGGGTTACCACCCTTCTTCCAATCAACCATGAGGACATTTTATCTTAATTCTAAATTCCTCATCTCTACCTTATATACACAATTAAAATGTGGTCTATAGTAAGACGATTTAGAAAATTATATAATAGACTCATTTCTATGGCCATACCTGATAATAAATTAATGTGTATATAAAAAGTGTGTTACTGTAGTCTGACTGGTGTAGGGAGGAGTAATGTAGAATTCAAAGTAAAGGTACCTGCATTTGCGCATATGGACAGTGGGGAACCCGTTTGGACAAAATAAATAAGTACATACATTGAGATTTGAACTCATGGAACCAAAAAGTATATTAAACGAGCTTGACGTTTAGTCCGTCTGCCTACTAACACGGGTTAGGAAGTACTTATTTTAAAATATAATACATATGACATATCTGTACGTAGATACGTTTAAGTAATAAAATAAATTACCTATATTTTAAAGCATACTAATGAATGATATTTCACTATCATTTGACACAAAGCTTAGTCGACCATCATCTTGATAAGTGTGATTTGTGCCCTTTTATAAACTTCATACTCAAATAATAATATCCAAGCTTATGTACCAACTAGTAACGTTCTATTATTACCAATATTTCCATATTAAAAACAATTCCTTGTCCTGGATTGAATACGGCATCCCTTCTTAAACAAAGCTAAGTCGGTGGCTAATAGCTCCCAATATTCTTTTCAAATATTGTCATGAAACGGGGACTCTAATATTGGTACTACAGCAGTTTTATTTTAAATTACTTTTTTATATTTCAGGGAGAATGGCTGGAAAGCTTTTTTAATATAGCTCTCTTTAAAAGTTTTCAAACAGATCAAGGATAATACAAGTAAATCACAAAATTGGTATACACTTATTGAAACCGTGCTAAGTAATATTAAAATGTAAGTGTGCAAAATGAATGTACAAATATGCCTATAAATTGGACATATTAATAATGAGATAAAATTTGAATTTTTTTAAATTGTCTCACAGTTATAAAGGTTATCTTTAATAGATCACTTTTTTATTCATTGAATTGAGAAATACATTTTTATCATTTAAGTTAGTGAATAGCTAGGTTAGCTCCAAACATGACAAAACATTCTATTTTCGGTGATGGCAAAGCTAGCAACAATGCTCCTGTTGTCTTAAGGTGGGATGCAAAGAGATGCAAATAAAGGCCAGTGTTTTTGCAGTTTTTATGGCAAAACATTTTTTATACAAAATAAATAAAATATTGTTACAATATAAACACAGAGTTTGATTTTCTTCACATGTTGATATCTACAGTTCCTGAATAATCATCATGAGCATGGTGGAATTAAATGACAAACTTTTTAAATGAAGAGAGAGCCCTTCCTTCGCCTCTGACAAGACGTGTATTAATCACAAATTGTGAATGTGTGGCATACCAGGTCTCCGCCGTGGTTCGGATTCCACGTTAAACTGTAGGTCCTCAATTTCATCTCACAATCACCCTACCATTACACATGAGCGTAAGTGCGTACAACCCGAACGGGTAGTAATTGTGGAGCTAATAATAATAATAATAATAATAATAATAAATGAAGAGAAAAAGTTGTCAGTAAATTCCAGGACACCCTTGACAAATATTATATACATTTTTAAATCACCATATTGAGAAAATAATTAAACTCTTAAGTTTGTACTGGAGCAGTATTTTATTTATTTTAGCCAAAAAAATGTTTTGCCATAAAATCTCCAAAAAACAGTGGTCTTTTCTCGCATCCTCTTCTATCCCACCTTATCCATCACGTTCTCCACTTTTGGCACTACCTGTCTCCAATTGGCTTTGATCCAAACAAGGTTATGAATGGCAGGAAATCAAAAGATTCCCTACATTGAAAGTTTATAAAGGAACTGTACCGGACAAAGGGAGCATTCCATTTTTAGATGTCTGACCAATAATGATGTTCGATGTCTAAATTAGTAATAGTCTGTTTTTGTGTCATGTAAATAGATAACAAATAAAAATGATACCATTTTATTGATGCTAATTATCAAATAAAATAAATCAAGGAAATAGAATGTTCAATCAATTAATATTCGCCCAATACGATCATCACTTCAGTGGCTAGTAGAATATTAAAAAAAATGGTATCATCATGTCATATATTTATATTGAGTAAGGAATTATTATTATTATTATTATTATTATTATTGCTACCACCCACTCTACTAACTCTTAGCTATGGCCACACTAGACTAAAAGGAAAATGGGGGTAAGCTACAAAAAGTTAGAAATAAGAAAGACATGAGCAACAATTTGGTAAAAATAGGAATGTTTTATTTAATATAATAAAAATTTAAACAATAATTTACATGTCCTCAAAAATCCATGAAGGGTTGTGTTGAAAATCATATTAAACAAATGAGAAGTACTATCATGTGAATGTTTCCAAACATGAAACATGTTCTTAAGTCAACTAGGTGAGTCTGGAAGAGACAACCACTCATTCCAACAACACAATGTCAACCTAAAGTGTTGACTATCCGAGAAAATTATTTTATAAATGTCTAGTAAGATATTTATTGACTACAAAAAGAAGAGAGCCTAATGGGCATCTTTGAAACTGGTACGAGAGTTGTCTGCCACGCTACATTGAATGCAGACAAAAAAAAAGGGAAGTTAAATTTAATATCGTACGGATATTTTGGGGAACACAAGAGTTTGGCTTACAGACCATAGGTCAAACTCCCACAGGACTGTTAAATGTTGACACAACTACAGACGTTAACAAGATCCCTACTTGTTAATAAAAATTATATAACATAACAAAGAAGTTTAGATAAACCACAATTAAATTCAATTAAATAATTTGGAAAATATTCAAAGTCAAATCAATCCACCATCAATATTTTACGTTACTTTACCAAACAATCCAAATAAGAAAACATCGTCAAAAGATGAGTTTACATTAACAGCTAGATTAAGACAATTCAAATGAAATACTTCTATCAAAAATTAGTTCAAAAATATGCCAATCTGATATATTCAGTGACCTACCTCACTGGCACTAGTGCCCAATTAGTGGCAAAAAATAATTAGTTGCCTCATTACAAACAATATTAATTTTAGCAAATATTTGACGTTTCCTATTCAGGTTTATTCCAATATTTACGTAACTTTAATTTCAAAATTGAACAAGCTATAGTTCAAGTCTATTAAAATAATGTCAATGAAATAAATATATAAAGAATACGAAAACATCCTGAAAATGTACGCGTCCAGGACCGGACTTATCCTTATGGCGTCTATTACAATGTTCTAGGACATGATTTCTCCTGAAGGCGTCCAATTATAAGTCAATTCGTCTTCGGAATCACCGGGCTTAAATAGTGTATCTAGTCACCTGGGGTTGAAAAGGGGGATGGGGGGGGTCCCATATACGTCGGTGACGTCCCATCGGCAACTTCGATGAATGAATATCAGCACGTACACCATCGATCAAGCTTGGATTGGTTGGCCTCTCTTCATCACGTCCGCGTGTTGACAAAGATCTTTTTGACCAGAGCACCAGTTACGAACACACAACACGCGCTGTCTAAGTGGAATATTCCGTCTGGCCCACGGGGGGTAGGTAAGTCGTAATTCCGGTACAGTTGTGAGCGTCATTCTTGAGTGCCATCATAATCACTTTGACTCGAACGCTTGGCACATCAAATGCAGTTACACCAAGGCTCGTTCGTCCCACGCTTCAATTTAGGACGCGGTGAGTATATTACAATCTTGAAGATTGTTCTAGCCAGAAGATACGAGGGTAAATACATGAACATTTTACTGATTGCAGGGAGTTTATTCTTGTTTGATAAGGCTTAGTATTGTAGACGGATTCTACATTGGACTACATTAGAGAAGCTTACCATTTCAGGAAGTTTATTAATATTGTTGTTTCATACTGAGTGAGTAGTATGACTTGAAGATTAGTATGGGGGTGGTATGATGTAACATCATCAAATACTACATTATTATTATTATGAACTTTATAATCTGTGTAAAAGTGTTCTCTGGCATATTTAAATTTAATTTTGAACAAATAAGGTTTTTGATGTTGTAATATATATATATCCCCTTCACGCCACGATGAGAGCTTTAAAATGACCCCTCTCTGGTTCTTTATTGCACCAAACTACATAAGAATAATTTGCGCTGTTATTATTTATAGCCAAAGAGAAATGCTTCATTTACAGATATACAACTATACACAACTCATGGTTTCCATGGTGATGTAAACAAAGAATGATTGTACAAATTAGCCACTGTCCACTCAGAAGGAAAAGATGGAGAGCTATTTGGAAAAATTGTGTTTTAGTTTCAGTTTACTATTTTTGTCGACATTCTCGACCCCTAAGCTTTGAAATGAGTGCTCGTTTGTCATAATCGGTTAAGCTGTTTGCTCGTAATTTTAAATACCATAAATAAGCTTATCAAATTATATATAAGACTATTAGATTGTGCAGAAAATTCTTTAATTGTTGTTTTGCTAGCGTATTTTTCCAAAGTGGTGTAAACAAAGAATGATTTACAAAGGAGATTAAACCGTATATTTTTTATAAAGATTACACAATAAAACATACAATGATTATAACTATTAAAGTGAATAACAAATACACTATACTACTTAACAGAGTAGATACATTCTTTATTGCACATTCAATTAAAATTTCAGTGTAAACAATATTTATTGTACAGAATCCCTCATGTCTAGGTATTTTCCTCTGACCTGTAGGAGGTTCTATTTGGATGTTTACACTTTGAGCTGAAGAAACACGGCTGAAAGCAATAAATAGCTGACCATGGGTGAACACCCATCGAGATAGATATTTACCAAGTTTTATGAATGCCTTGCCTTGGGATTTGTTGATAGTCATTGTGAAGGCTAATCGAATAGGGAACTGCTTTCGTTTCAAGACGAATCCTCCTGGGGCTTCAAAGAAAAGTATTTTGTATTTGTTCCTCCAGCCACTGCAATAAGGATTTCATCACCAGCGGTTCGTTGTTTTGAATTCATAATTGAGAGTAAACTTTCTCCTCACCAGAAAGACTGTTCACCTTTATAATTTCCCCTATCATGTAGAGGGCAAACATTTTCTACTGCTTCAGGCCCATGCACATCAATTAAATCTTCAGTGAAGTCATGTTTAAATGAATTCCACAGTACTAGAGGTGATGATGATTGGCAGAAACATCATATATACACAAACAGTTGTCTAAGGTATCACAGTATATTGAATGCAGACATTTTTTGTGGGCAGGCATAACACTTTTGTTTATCATCAGAAATTCCTATAGCAACAGCTGCTTCGTGGAATGTCGCATATGTTAAGCCATTTACTGAGCTCAAATCTTTGATTGATATAGCATAGTTTCAATTAAGTAAGAGCAGGCGAATAAAGTACCTCTTTAGATCTCTTTATGTTACAGCATACATTTTGCCTATAAACATGTCACCTCCTCTCTGGTGTTTATTCCATTTTTTACTGGTGAAAATGGACTTATTGTATATTTCAGTATACAGGAGATGTTAATAGTCTACGTCAGCTGTATTCAGGTTTAACCATGCTGTTAAGGTTGTATGAGTGTTTGGTGCTATTTCAGGGGAATCTTCTTCGTGTCCTAGTTAAAATAATACAGTTTTATTGTTCTATTAATTCACTGCAAGCCGTACAAGAGTGTGATTGTTCCATCATCTCGTTTTCAAGAAGTTTCCAGGAGCATTCGTGAGAGCTTTTGTATATCATGTTTGCATAAGATAAGATTTCATCAGAATTTTATTTTTTCTTGCTGCACATTTTCTATGAAAGCCATATTTGCATCCTCGTTGCCTTTGTATACATACTTTAAAAGGTATTTGACACTTGTTATGCTTGAAAACTTCTATGTTTATATGAGCGTCGTATTTGAGAAGTAAGTGATTGTTAAATAGAACAATGTCTCGATTATCAACTTGATAAACATCTTTGACTACTGTGTTTTTATTATCATGACGTTTGTATAGAGGATAACAATTGGCGTTGTCGGCTGTCCTTTCGGCAAATGCTTTGGATTTTTTTTTTAAGCAGACGTTAAATTTCATGCATGGTTAAGTGGGATTCAGACTACCAGATGAATCATGAACTACCATTCGTAGGAGGACAAAATTATGAATCTTTGGGTATTGCGTGGGGTTGGGCAGTTCCATTGAAACCAGATCATCTGTGTCCTATGGCTCTCTGACTATAGCTGTAGAACTATTTTTCAGGGTTAGCAGCATGTGGCAATGGGGACGTCCTCTATTTTGGAGCGTGATTACATTATACGTACGCCATTTTGCCAAACAAATTTTGTGCAAACAAATCTCTTTTAGTTATTTTATTTTCGTTGCGAGCACGCGAGCTAAAATATTGGGGTTATCAGCTGGTAGCATAGCAGAAGCTTTTTCAGTCTATTTTGTATTGCAGGTGTATGTCAAGAAAATTTCGGGTTTGTCATATTATTGAACAATTGTCATGTCATCCTGGTATCTCTGCTGCATATTTCGTGGATTTCCTTTAAAATTAGAAGATAGGAGTTTAGTCAATTATTCTTGATAATTGGTCTTGTTGGTGTAAACGGGATACTAAGAGAGCTTGTAGACCTTGCATTTGGTCTACACGCAATTTATTTTGGTTTTCTCTTAAGTATTGCACCCTTTGTGCTTCCACCCTGCAGTAGTAATCTACTAAGTATTGTTGAAATAATTTGTGCTTCCACCCTACTGTAATAATCTACGAAGTATTGTTGAAATAATTTATATTGCTTATTAATGGGGGAGAAAGCTCCTAGAACAGCAAGTATATATGGAACAAATTGAAGCATGGTCATTCTGGTGCGTTTAATTTGCTTACGAGGGCGATTATGTTGCAGAGGAGGATCCTAACTTGGTTCACCATAGGTAAATAGGAGTACATTAAAGGATCCAAGGCCGTAGTCAAGGAGTGGTCTCACGGGTTAAAACAACTGAAATGTTATGAAGAAAATATATATGGTTTTATTTTTAGTTCAAACAATATCAGGTACAAGTATAAATTAGGGTACTGTACTACCATAAAAACACTTAAGAGAGCTTCTAGAGGTGTTTATTATATATATATACTATTTTCTAACCCTTGGCAGTTATGGTGTTATGTTGCCATCAAAAGCACTTTAGATAGTTTCTACAGATGTTTCATATTTAGAATTGGACCTAGCTTTCAGTAGTTAGGGGGTTATGTTTCCATAAAAAAAACACTTCAGCTAGCTTCTTGAACTATTTATAATTTAGAGTTTTTTCTAGCCTCCAGTAATTGGGAGATTTGCCAGCCAAACACGACTTGAAATTATTGGCTGGCTACGGCCCTGAAAGGATTACAATCAGGGCTTAGCGGTGACAGCATTTTTGGGCCCTCTTGTCTACCATGCACAACTACAAAACCATGTCGTGGGGGCTAACCATATTTGAAAACAGAAACACTGGAATTTACACTGAAGTTGATTTTTTGTATTGTCGTTGATTAGAACAAATGTGGTCATAAAATCGTATATCTACTGTTTGTAAGCTTCTTTCTCTTGTCATTATTTTTCCTACGTTTTTATATAAAATTGCATAAGGGTTTTCGGAGAGGATATTTTATAATATATGTAGTTTACCAAGTAGCAAAGTATGCTGAACAACGTTTTGTGCACTTAATCATTTTGCATAAGTTGAATCCATTATATAGAGTTGGCCAAATCTTGGTATCGAATCAATTGGTGGTAGTAGGTACAAAATTTACTGATATATTTGACCTTGAATCTTGAAGCAGTAAGGTTCATTGCCGGAAATTTTTTGGTGGAATGCGTGAAATGAGGCAAATGCCATTGCACTGTTATAGGACTGTATATTTGCCATAAAACCTGTGTCATTAGGTATCCTATTAGATGTTTAAGTGTTCCATTTGTTGCTGGTTGTGGAAAATAAGCTAGCGCATCGTGGCAGCAGGAGGTTAAATGGCCTGATGTTCTCTCTGACTCAAAACGGTATGCTTGAAAACTGTTGCATGTGTGATTGATTAGGCCTAAATAATTAGTAATAATTTGTGTTCATCAATATCATAAACTATGAAGGGGTAGCTAACGGTAACTGCGTTTATTCTGGTCCTAGCTCTTTCTGTAATTGCACGCAGGTATCCAGTTCTTTCTGTGGCTTGAGCCAAGTCTCCGTGGTCGTCCTCTAGCAGGTATAATGTGACCATGGGTGGTCAGGTTGGTGGGGAGGAGGCGTTGTAAGTCACCACTCTTGTACTCGTGACTGCTCAGTGAGCCACAGCACAACGACTATTATATATTTATTTATAGATACTATACATATTTATATTTATGTATAAATATATGATAGAGAGAGAGAGTGATAAAGTGGGATAGTGAAAATGAGAATGTGTTTGAGTGTGTTATTTTTAAAATATGTGGGTGAGTGTGAGAAAGTGAGTGTAAGAGACTGAGATTGATCAAGTGAGAAAGATCGAGTGAGTGTGAGCTAGTAATAATGAAAGTATGTGTGTGTAGAGAGATAAATACTGGGCGAATAGGGTAAGAGAGAGAGAGTTTCTGTGTGAGGAGAGACACAATGTGAGAGAGAAAGGGTAAGTGTGAGAAAAAGAGTTTGTGGGGAAAAGAGAAAGAATGTGTTACGAAGTGTGTATGTGTTTGTGTGGGAGAAAAAGAGAGTGTACAATTTTGGGAGAAATATTTTGTGAAGAAGAGAGACCAATTTGAGGATGTGTGAGAAAGAGTTTGTGAGAAAAAGTTAGAGAATGAAAGATTACTTTAGAAAGAGAAAATTAGAGTGAGAGAGTAAGGGAGTGATCTTAGGAGAGAGCGTGTTTGAGAAAAAGAGATTGAGTTTGAGATAGAGAGAGAAGCGGGAGATAAAAAGAGTGAAATTGTAATATAAGGAGAGTAGGCGTGATTTAGAGATAGTATGAAAGAGAAGGAGTTTTAGATAGAGGAAGATGAGGGAGAGGGAGTTTGAAAGACAGTGAGTTTTAAAGAGAGGGAGTTTGAGAGAGAAGGTGGGAGTTTGAGAGGGAGGAGTTTTAGAGAGTGTTTGGGAGAGAACGATTGAGAGAAATAGAGCGAGCTCTTGTGAGTTAACGTTCAAGAGATATAACGTTTGATAGAAAAAGTGTTTGAGAGATAGAGAGCGTTTGAGAAAGAGAGAACGTTTGAAAGAGATTAATAACAGCTTATAATAAAGGTAGTGTGAGAGAAATTGTTTGTTAGAGAGTGTATGTGAGGGTAGAAAGTGTATGAAATAGAGCGATGAATTGTGTGAGAGAGAATGAGGGAAGATCATATGAGAGAGATTGTGCTGTAGAGTGTGGGTATTTGAGAGAGGGATATAATGTAAACGAGAGTGTGTGCGAGAGCCTGAGAAAGAGTGTCAGATAAAGAGAGAGAATGTGAAAAGATAGATGGAGTACACAAATCATTACTTTTAAATATCATACTCTCAGATTTAAGCGGTAAAATTAAAACATAGCTCAACTTGTGTTAATATTAGCTAAAATGAGCATCAAAAGCCATTATTTGAAGAAAAAAAATACACAAAAGCTCATCATTAGACAGTTTAAATGACTATTTTAAAACATTATTCAAGATAATTTGATCGTTTTTAATCATATTTAAACATAATTTTATCATGAGTGGAACAAAACGTAGACACTTATTTTCACGAACCTAACAACTTAAACTTTTATTTTTCCAATAATGCTCAATACTATTGATTTAAATAGGAATTAATGATAACAACATTCTAATATGTTTCCCCAGCCTATAAATCTTAATTTATGTGTGTTATGACCAGCATCCAAAGAGAAAATTGTGATGTGTTCGGACCAACAAATAAAGATTGAGCTATTATTTTTTAGCCAAAGAGATATATTTTATTTAGAGATTTACAGCCATGCAGCAAATAACGGTTGCCACAGTGATTGAACAAAGAATTAAAAATGATTTGTTATAATCGGGCTTTCGTGGAAAACTATTATTTTTCCCAATATCCTGGACTCCTAACTGTTAAAATAAGTGGCCGTTTGTCAAAATATTTTCATATTCTGAAAATAGAAAAATGACAACTGGATACGGGAATTGAACATGGGACCTTTAGCTCATTACGTCAATACTCTTACCACTGAGCTATCCAGTATTCGTCCCCTTATCATACTCATTCTTCACTCATATTTGAAGGCAGAGTCTATGATGGACGTACGTAAATCGTCGGCTACAAATGTGTGATCTTAATAAAATCCGCACGTCCATGTGTATAACTTGTCAATTTACATTTTTCACCACTTCATGATTATTATTTGTATCTCCATCTACTATCTATGTTGTCCGTGTACACTCTTTGTTTGCACATCGCCAGCAAACTTTACCAGCATGAGCCATTGGAAATGTTTTACTATCTATGACAAGCAATTATTTGCTCCTTTCTCTCCACATAAACGAACCTTCCATGTCTCAATCACTGCAACACTACACGAAGTGATTTCTATAGTTCGGATGTGTATGTAATTACATGTCTATGGGCAACCTTGTCGCATAACTGGTATAGGTGGTCCAACTGTGATGTTTAAGTAAATTTTATACATGGACCAATTGTAATGTTTACGTGCTCCAATTGTTATGTGGGATTAACCCTACCCAGTTTAAACGCAGATCATAACATACTAGCGTGGCCTAATAATTGTAATACGCCCGCTATTGACCGTGGTAGCCTGAAGACACATTACTTAAATTATAATCGTATACTTGGTCAACATTATAAAGTCCATCCAACCAGTCGCTCGTTAAAACTTGACGACGAAAGTTTCGTCCTCCCTGATAAAGACGGAATATTACAAAATCTTGTTAAGGTGTTATCGATTTATAATAATTACGAGAAAGAATACAAGTTATTCTCCTCATTGAAAACTTTAAAAAAAATTGTATTTTCATTTTATTAACATCACTAATATATCACTATAGTGTATTTTAATTCTACATATTTTATTTGTTTAAAATATTAGCAAGTACTTGTTCCATAATATTTGTAAATTGAAACATGACATCTGTGGCTGGGTCAGTTTAGTAAAATATCTCTATCTTTCTCTATCTTTCTCTATCCTTCCACCATTCTTCCTCTTTAAACGCTTCCATTCTTCCCCTCTCATCTGCACACTGTTTGTTATCTTCTCTTCTTATTTCTTTCTTGCCCTTTCTTGCGAAATTGTACCTAAAAACTTCATCTTTATCATTCTTTTTGCTAATTTTTTCCTTTTCCATCCTCATTACATGCTGATACCATTTCAGTCTTGCTTCCCCTACCATCTCATGTACTCCTTGTACCCCCACACTTTCCTGGATAGCTTTATTCGTAATCCTGTTTTTCTAGTGAAAGCTGCTCACAATCTTTAACATTTTTCTGGTTTATCTTACATTAATTGTCTATGTTACATATCTTAATAAATACAAATTATGAACTGGGAGAGGTGTGAAGAAGGTTGGCTACGTCGATACAGCGCTTGTGTTTACAAAATATAAACTTATTTATTTTGAAACTGTCACGTCCCCGGTATTCAAATTACACTTTTGACCGCGAATGCTGCCACGCACTTATTGACATTATTGCTCCTGCTCACATGGTATTCCTACCCTTCCGTCACAAGCCACTGTGCGCGATTTGTCAAGATGGCTGTGGAGGTTATTGGCAGGAAATGTTGTGACTTTTAAAACATGTGAGAGTGCTTTTATGACGTTATTTGAAAAGTATTAATAGTCTACAAAAAATGTGATGGCTGGTTAGCTAAATAAATGTTGAAGTATTTTAAAACTATCTTATCAGTAACCTTTAGTCTATCTAGCTAATCTTTGGTTCGACACTCGTGGCTCTCATGTATACTCATGGCAGTCCTAAACACAACCGTCGCGGTTGACTGCTCTATCAAATGAGAAACTTTGCTTCCAAACTAGTCCTACTAAGAAAATTTAAAATATTTTTACAAGGGTTGGAAATAATTATTTTCAAACAATAAGCAATAATAAAAATTAAGTGTTTTTTAGGCTGCATTTCCTCATAGCTACTCAGTACTCACTCACTGTAAATATATGGATAGCTCGGTTAGGTGGTAAGACGCAGTAACAACACACGCAAATTTTAGCCTCAGTTCATATATTAATATATTATTCAAAATTAATGTTAGCATAATAATTAAGCTCTTGGTTAAATTGAGACCGAATTAAATTAAAACGTAAAAAAAATGAAATAAAATTGCAACAATTTTTGTTAATAGTAAAACTGTCCCTATACTATTGATTGAGTGGCCAATATATTTAATTTATAAATATGTTCTCTAATTTTGTTTATTAACAATTATTTCTAAGCCTTATTAATCAGACAGAGATCTGTGATCCATTAATAGATTTCGTTTTAAAAATTAATATTATTTGAATATAAATCAAACACTACAACAAGTATTACCATAGAAAACCAAATTATTAGCTTGTATTTCTGGTTTAATAACTGATACAAACACAAACGTTGTCATATTTTGTATTATAACTTTCAAGAAAATTCTCGAAAACAGGTTTTTAGCAAACTAACATTAAATAAAATGTATTCATAAAAACAAACACATCATCTTGTTAATCACAATAATCACTCTTTATACATAGATCATAAGCCAAATTGTTTAGATTTTCTAAATGTTTAAATTTTCAAAAATAAATTATTTCTAAAGTACCCTAAAATTATTTGTTATTTGTAAAAATAAACACGTATTCTTACTTATCATGAAAAACTATTCCCAGATTCCCATTTTGAACTTAGTCTTTGAGTTCAATTTCCAAAACATTCAAATTTTTTAGAAATTGGTTGTAAAAAAACTACCCTAAAATTAATTTATTTTAGATAAATATAGATTTTTTTAAAAGTAAAAATAGACTAAACGTACTAATTTTGAATAAAATTGCTAAAGCATTTATTTTTTATATTCGAATTTAAAAAGCGGTCATCAGTAAGCCACCCATAACAAAATTTTCTCCTCAACGCAAGTATACAGCTTTATTTTTCATGTTCATTTCAAAAAATATACAGATAAATTATAAGCAAAATTGTTACAATCATTTTCAAAATAATTTGAATTTTCAAGAATCACTCTTTAGTGAACGATCCTTTATTGAATTTTTACCCAAAACTAAGTATACAGATTTATTTGCCATGGCATACAAAGCGTAGATATGCATTTTAAACAAAATCATTGAGTCACCGCCGATTTTTNTCAAATAAAATTACTCGTCATTAAACCACCATTAATTGAAAGGTTAGGGTTAGGATTTTTTTGTGGTATAATCCTATCATCTAAATATCAATTGAAACAAAATCCATAAAATCGTTTTGGATATGTAGCCAGGGACAGACAGACAGACATGGAGACAGACCTAATTGTAAAATAAATTTTTTGAGTTAGTGCTCACATGAAACGTAGATAAAATTCATAATCTTGAGGTCAAATCATTTCACGTTAACAATACTTTTACTTAATAAGATAAGGTAAATAAATAGTAGGTACTCCTCACGTACTTTCTCACTCCATTGTTTAAAAATAGAGATATTTACTCAGGACTTGTAATATATCTGAAAATAAATAATTTACCGCAGAAAACGCGAGAAAACATTTTGTTATACTTTGGTTAAACATTTTTGTTTACTGGATTTAAATGTTATGGTTTTCTTTTTATGGAATTACATCCTCACTAGTATATCGGGACCAAAAAAAAAGATCAATATTGGGTGTACAAGGGTCAATAATTCGTACTAACATTTCTACCTATGGTTAAAATTCTTGACATTTTATTAGGGGTTACATATCTTATGGTATCGCACTTTAATTGGTTCCTCATTTATAAATTTAAACCAACAAAAAGGTGAATATTGAAGTTTGAGTCTAGAATGATATAGATAAAGCATTGCTCTACAAACACTTCCCCTAAGAGGTTAAAGAAAAAAGAACATAAGCTTTTTTATAGACCTACTTATCTACTTACTCTATGGAATTAAAGAATTATTGCGTTAAAACTTAAGTAGTATCTCTATACAACTAAATCTCATATAAATGTATCAATATATTTGTCCAAATCTCAGAAACTATTGGTTTTATAAATATACATTCAAATTAAAAGATTTTATTTTTAGTAGTACTACAATTTGCAATGATAAGTTATTTAGTATCTTAAATAGCTGCGGAGATAAGGGAATGTCCGATTCTTCCAAGTACCCTAAAAGTCATTTTCATTGGAAAATGAAAATCCATTTTGTTTATAATCTTGATATACACTAATTTTAATCAAAATCGTAACAGCTGATTTTGGAAAAAAAATATTTTTTCTCTTTTCTCCCTTCATTAAACTACTCTTAATTTTTAAGTTTAAACAGAATCACAGATGAACTGCATTGAAAAAAAACCTTTTTTACGGTTCGAGGGGTCATGAAATTTCGACATCCATCATCTTGCGTTAGATTTTTTTTTACGGTTGCAATACTTGGCTTTTGGTATTCGAAAAGTTAGAAAATATATATATTTGCGTTTATCTTGAAAATTATTGGTTTTATGATAATATATTTCAAATAATGTATTTGTATAATAGTAATAATAATAATAATAATATTTATCACCTCGTCTTACTACCCGTTCGGGTTATACGCTTTAAGTACTAATTACTCTAATGGATTATGAATTGGGAAGGTTAAATTAGAGGAAGTGAACCCACATTTGCGTGGAGGGAGAGTGGAAAACCATTTAGGAAAAACCAACCCCAGTTCACCCGACCGAGATTCTAACCTTTATCTCCCCGTCCTCAGCAGTCGAGCTCAACACGACAAGCACTTTAGTCAACTACGCCACCGAGGCGGGTTATTTGTATTATAAATAGACCTACATATTTTCAATGATAAGTAATTTCATATCTCAAACAGTTTTGGAGATGGGATAGAAATTGGGAGATTACCTATCAGACCGGAACCCTTGAAATCATTTTTCCGAAAAAATTAGAGTAGTCATTTTGTTTATAATATTGATCAATTTTTAAAAAAGAAATTTAATCAAAATTGTATGAGACGATTTTGAGGGGAAAAAAATTCTTATTTAACCATGTAGTAAGCTACCCTTAATTTTAGGGTTGGCTATCCAATTCCAAAAATCCCTTGGGGCAATCAAATTAAAACGTTGGATACCAAGTCTTAGACCTACCGGTAAAATAGTTTTGGCTCTACTCCCTCCAAGGTACAGACAATCAGACGGTAATTCAAAGAACACTTTTTCCGATTCGGGGGCTCATGAAATGTCGAAATTCATCAAAATATCGAGATTGATTTTTTTTGATGATCACAATATTTTATCTACCTATAAGGTAGGGAGAAAGTAAGAGTAGATACGCCATTTTTGTTTGTTATGTTAAATGGTGTCTAGATACAAATTTTAACTAAGATGGAATCCATTTCTAGAAAAAAAAATTCTTACTGCCCATAGGATAGGTATGTATTTCCAAATCTCTATGAAAACCCAAGCTTTAGCCTGATCGGTAAAAAATTTATTTGGCTCAAAGCCGTCATACAGACACACAGGTATATAAACGGCATTCCAAAAAAAGGTTTTCAGGATTAGTCTAAATCCATCAAAATCTCTAATAGATTGTTTGGATGATTACAATATTTTCTCTCTCCTAGGGGTATTACGAATTTTAAAATTTGAACAATTCACAAATATTATAATTTTTTTAATTATTAGCTTATAAGTGATATGACAGGCCTAGTAAGCAAGTAGTGAAAAATATATGGCTTGAATAAAAAATAAACCCAGGCCACAGGTTGGAAACAGTAATGGATGTAACAAATATTATTTAAATTGAAAAATAGGCACCTGGACTCTAGATTAAATTCCGAAACCCGTCCGATTTCCATGTGTCATTTTTCAATTTAAAGAATATAATATTTGGATACGGCTATAAATAAATTTAATAGTTGTTCTATATAATACACCCAATTAACAAATGTAAATTTCAATGAAATATTAACTTGAAATGGTTATACAGGTTGGGTAGGAAACAGTTATACGATCTATACTGAGGACGCGCTTGTCGTGTTGAGCTCGACTGCTGAGGACGGGGAGATCGAGGTTCGAATCTCGGTCGGGTGAACTGGGGTGGTTTTTCCT
>CABFVX010008138.1:874-16791 GCA_902151425.1 Timema shepardi | reverse complement strand
GGGGGGGGGGGGATCTTAACCGTCCGTTTGTTTGGTCCCGCGTGTTTGCCGGCCAATTTTTTCAGTCACAGTAAATTCTTCCGATGGAGAGGTCGTCGCGCGCTCCCGCCACCTCCTGTCCGTGCGAGATCCACGCGATCATCAGTTTTTTGACTTTGCAGAATAATACCGCCGCGAATATCCATCGGAAGCTCGTGGATGTTTATGGTAGTAATGTGATGAGTCGACAACATGTCATGAAGTGGGTTAGGTTGTTCAATGAAGGCCGTACTGATACGACGAGGCAAGGAGTGGGAGACCATCAGTGATTTTTGACTAACTTGTGCGAAAAGTTCTAAGAAAAAGTGCAAAATGACCACCATATGACGCTTAACGACCTTCACTAGAAACTTTCTGACATTTATCAAAGTCTCCTTGGTGATATTGTGTCGGAAAAACTTGGTTACAAGAAGCTGTGTGCGAGATGGGTACCCAGAATGCTCACACCGTAGCACCGTCAAAATCGCATCACCACCGCGCGTGAATTTTTGGATCATTTTGTACAGGAAGGAGAAGCTTTTCTGGACTCTATCGTGATGGGGGATGAGACGTGGGAGTGTCACTACACCCCAGAGTCCAAAAGACAATCACTTCAGTGGCGTCATTCATCTTCCTCAGCCACCAAAATGTTCAAAACAACCCATTCAGTCGGAAAAGTCATGGCATCTGTTTTTTGGGACCGTAAGGGGGTCCTTTTGGTTGATTTTATGCCTAAAGGGACTACCATTAATGCAGAGGCTTACTGCAATAACCCTAAAAAACTCAGAATAGCCATTCAGAACCGCAGAAGGGGAATGCTGACCCGGGGAGTCAGCCTCCTGCATGACAATGCCAGGCCTCACACCACGCGAGTTTCACAGGAGCTGCTGACATCGTTTGGATGGAATATTATCACCCACCCACCCTATTCACCCGACTTGGCACCTTCGGACTATCACCTTTTCACTAAACTAAAGGAGTTTTTGGGTGGGGAAACGTTTTTCCAACACTCGGGAGGTCGAGGAAGCTGTGAAGAAGTGGCTGAAAGAGTTGGTGGCGGAGGTCTATGACACTGGCATACAAAAGCTGGTGGCCCGACTACAGAAATGTCTTAATCTCGACGGCGATTACGTTGAAAAATAGTATAATATATTTGTGAAGTATCCTGTAACATTCAATAAAATACAAGCATTTTTCGATCCTAAATAATTGTTGTAACCTTACTTTCTGGATGACCCTCGTATAATACCATAAGAGAATGTTGAAAACTATAAAAATTTACAATTAATAGATATATTTTAGATATGGTGGGCAGGTGAGGTTAAAACTAAAGGTTACATCTGTTGACATGCTGGCGAGAACATGGAATATGGAATTTGAGAGGAGTGTGTAGTAAAGAGGAATGACATGTTAGAGTATAAGTTTGGAAGAAAATTAATATTATATGTGTATGTGAAACCAAGCAGAAATGGAATGATATATTGAGGATGAATGAGGGTATCCTTGTACTGTGGTCAGGTGTGTATGAATGGGTAAGGGGAAGTCAGGGATTAGGTTTAATCCTAGGCCACAGACAAAGAAATAACAGATACGTAGCCTTACGGAAGATTTGTTTCACCCCTACAGTCGGGTGGAACTTAAAATATCCAGTGATAACAGCGCTTCCAAGTGAGAATTCTTTAAAACAACTCACTTGTAAAATGTTCCTCATGAGAAAGACAAGCTGAAAGCTAAGA
Source organism: Timema shepardi (assembly GCA_902151425.1). NCBI lineage: Eukaryota > Metazoa > Arthropoda > Insecta > Phasmatodea > Timematidae > Timema > Timema shepardi. The sequence continues at coordinate 15,037 of CABFVX010008138.1, read as the reverse complement.
GCTGCCGTCTCTCCGAGTACAATAGTCCAGGTAGCGGTATTCCCTTAGCCCGCTTCAGTCCCCTTTCATTAAACCAAAGCTTGTCAAACAATTGGGAGTGTTGGACCCAAATATACAATGCCAGTGCGTCTACAGTTTAAACGTGACAGAGTCTTGGAAATGCATTTGTAAATTAATTATTAAATATCTTGTGACCAGCTTCTGTGGTCACAATTCTTTAGGATTCACTTCTTCGTTAGACTGGACTGTAAATAACTGGGATATAAGTGTTCGAATCTTGATCGGGTGTACTAATAGTGTTTTATCCTAATATGCTTATAATTCTCCTTCAGCGCAAATACAGTCACATTTATCAAACATTTCACCTTCCTCAGTCCTTATCCTTGGAGTATATACGCGGATAGCTGTAATGGGAAGTAAGACTTGGCGCACAAAGTATATCAGTAATTAAAATTAAATATTTATGTTGTAAGGCTGAATTTATTTTCACATTTTGTTGTCAAATTAATACAAACAAAATATACAAGTAATATCTTTACTTTATAAAAAAAAAGGTTAAAGCGTGAGAAATACAATGAAAAGAGTTTCTTAAGTATATATTTGGTATCGGCAATACCCCCTTATTTTAAACACTGGAATTATTATATTCAACATTATTTTATACTAATAACCGCCTCGGTGGCATAGTTAACTAACATACTAGTTTAGTGTTGAGCTAGACTGCTGAGGACGGGGAGACCAAGATTCTAATCTCGCTTGGTTTAACTGGGTTCCCTAAATTGGTTTCCACTCTCCCTCCACGAAAATGTGGGTTTACGTTCTCTATATCCAACCTTCTCAAATCCTAGCCTTTAACGTAATTAGTACTAAAGCGTATAATCCTAAAGGGTAGTAGATGTGGTACTAAGTATCAGTATTTTTATTTTATATTAATGTACAATGAAAGTTAATAAATCGGTTTTGAATCAGTTTATAATAAAATTAAGTCTGAAAATGAAGTTTATATTCCTATATGCTTTAGTATTATACAACATAAAGCTCATAATGTTTACACTTGTGCAGCACCTTCTCGTGTCTGTATGGAAATTTAAATACCAATTAATCTTAGTAAAGGGGAATAGAAATAGATATAAAAAAAATTACACTGAAAACTCTTTCAGTGTAAGATCATTTTACTATAATAGAACAATATTTTCACACAATTAAAAACTGCAAATTTTCTTAAAAAATAAATATTTATATCACAATAAAAGCGTTTAGTAAAGTGAGTAAAATTGTTGACAATACTAAGTTTTTGAAAAAATTATATTCTTAACTATACCCAAATGTCGTTATAATCACAGCTATAGTTATTAAGTGTTTGGTAAGAAAATGATCTACTAAAGTAAAGAAAAAAGGTTCTGATTATGTAGTTTGGATAGGTTTGAAACCAAACTAATGATCACTATCATCAAAAAGTTAATACAATAGTAATATACTAATAAGATTTAACATAAATTTGATTCAAATATATGTAAACAAAATTTGGACATTGATATATTTAAAAATATTTTGGTCACTTTGATTTCGTAATGTACTAAATCAATTATTATTATTATTATTATTATTATTATTATTATTATTATTATTAGCACCACGTCTTACTACCCGTTCGGGTTATACGCACTTACGCTAATGTATAATGGTAGGATGAATGTGAGATGAAATGGAGGACCTACAGTTTAACGTGGAATCCGAACCACGGTGGAGGCCTGTCATTCCCCACATTCACAAGTTGTGATTAATACAGGTCTTGTCAGAGGTGAAGGAAGGGTTTGGTAATCAGATAAATCTGTGCCGGGACCGAGGATTGAACCCCGGATCATAGCACAGAAGTCCGATACCTTATCCCTAGACCACCAGGTCACCTACTAGATCAAACTTTGACGTATTTCGCAATAGCATTCTTGCTTTATTGGTGAACATACAGCTGTTATAATTATGAAGTTCCTTCGTGTACAATCCTAAGCTAACCATGGCAATCAAAATTCATTTATAGCAATTAACAAATAAAAAATCTTAGAAATAAAATATTACCTTGTCTACAATCTGAGTTCACAAACGAGTGCAATCGCAGGGCAGCCGTCGTATTTCAATGACAATCATTCCTTACCTAAGCACGATAATAGAAACATGTGTGAAAAAAAGAGCATCACATTTCACCAACGAGAATAAATTAAATAATATATTCTATTTTACAGAAATTTATTAATTATGAAGTATCATTATTATCCAAAGAGAATCATGGTTGCCAAGTTATGTCAACAGAATTGGTTTATTTTAATTGTTAAGTTGCTCCTAGATATGAGATAATAGCTATGTATTTGTAAATCTAATGTATCCACTTTAAGATAGGCTTTAGTTTGTGTGTTGATTTACTTTTGGTACCTTAGACTTTTTTATTTTGCCTTTACAAATTTAGTGTTCTAAATGTCTTACTACAGTCCTATTTTTATAAAAATATCCTTTTAGAAAGTAGTTTTTTTTCTCTCAGCATCAATAACATTTTCTATTTTGTTATTTTTGTCAGCGCCATACCTTAATATACGTTCGAGTTAAACGCTTATGTACTAATAATTACGCTAGTGTGATAGAGATGAGGAAGAATTAATTAGTATAAAGTGTACCCACATTTGGAATATATCGACTTTTTTATAGCTTAAGAAATTAGAGACCCCTCCCATTTTCTAGCAGTAAATTTTCGTAATCCAATTTTTTTTAAACTTATATGGTCATGTGGGATGGTCCTTTTATCAAATTGGCAATTTTTTTTCATGAATAAAAGAATATTTTCTTTGGAAAGATGGTAATTTACTCTCGTTTCAAACCCCTATGTCCTCCTTCGTAGCTTCCTAAATTACAATTTTAAATTTTAATACTTATTTGTTTATCTTATTTGATATTCTACGTGGCTACCCAATGTCAACCTAACCACATCGTAAAGAATGTTCTATTTTGGTTGTATATATTTTAAGCGCTAACGTTTCTTGGGCCTCAATTTTGAAATTCCATTTGTTCAAAGGTGTAGGAAACGCGAGAAAATGCCAATGTTTTACAGGTTTCCTTCTATCAAATGTTTTTTGACCAAAATAAATAAATATAGCTCCAGTAGAAATATATAGTTTAATTTCTTTCACTTCGTGATATCAACAGTTGTTGAATATCTGTCATGAGCATAGCAGCATTAGATGAGAAACTTTTTAAATGAATTAACGTGAACAATGTATCACTGTCTATCAACTCAAACCTGTTTTATTATTAAATTGCATGGCAACATTTCAAACTTTTATGTCTACAAAAATCGCATTTAAATAGCTTTGTAAATATTTTGGGGGACCATCACTCCCTATTTTCTTAGCTTTCATTTTTAAATTTAATAATTCATGCCTTGATAATTTCTGAGTTGGTTTTTAACCCCTCCTGACTTATTTCAATCATATAACACTTTGAGAAGTAGTTAGGTCTTTTAGTTTAAAAAATTTGAGACCCCCTATATCACCAGCCTCTTTAAAAATAACTAATATTTAAAATGTGTTTGTGGTTATTCAAAGTTATCCCTCTATATTATTGACAAATTTAAATTGTCTACCTCCTACATGTACACCCCTAACCCCTCCTCCACCCTCTCATTCCGTCTTTCCTGTAGTCTCATTTTGAAATATAAAATGTTCAGACTTTATAGTTAATTTGGGTGGTCCTTATCTTTGCAGCGTATAAACCGAACGGGTAGTAAGACGCGGTGCTAAATTTAATTTGTCTTATCTTTGCTTGACTTATTCCAGTTTGATACCACACATAAAAGTATTTTATCCACAAGTTTTGAAGATTTTAGCTTTTTCCTCCCAATTTCTATGACTCCCACTTCAAAATCTCAAATTTAAGACACATTTGGTTATCTGAAACCATACTTCCACTAGCATGCAAAATGTAGACTTTCTACAGTACTACTTATTTTTTTCTTATAAACTCCCCTTTTTTCCTGGATTCCCATTAAAAACTTTAAAAAATTAGGAATTTTATAGTTATATGGAGGGGTATCTTTGCCTATATGCAGAATGTTAGTTTTATACCACACTGAGAAGAGGTTGTTTCTACTAATTTTTTTAAGTTTCAAACCGATCAACCCACTTTGAGAATTTTTAAATTATAACATTCATTTGGTTATCTGGTGTTTTATTTATATCTGTCTTTCAAATTTGAATTTATAACCTCATCTCGAAAGTTATTTATAGCAGTAGCTTCTCCCTCACTTATTTATCATAGTCTAAATTTAAAATTTTCACATTGTTTTGTTTGTTTATAATAATCTAACGAGTCTAAGCTCTCTACCACACAGAGAAGTAGTTGAATGTATTTTATTTTTTGTAAATTTTGAGCCCGCCCCATTCCCCTACCATTTCTTTAACTCCCACTTATAAATTTGAAATATTAATATTTATTTGAATTTGAATATTTATTTTAAAATCTCATTCTACCTACTTGCCAAATTTAAATATACTATCACAGCTAAAAGTAGTTTTTATTTTGAAAACCCCTTATACCCTTGCCCCTCACCCTACTTCTCAGGATCCCATTGAAAATTAAAAATGTAGACTTATAGTAATTTGACATGTCCTTTTACTTTACTTATACCTTTCAATTTTCTACCACACTGGGAATTATTTGTTTCTATAAGTTTTGAAAGATTTAAGCTCATTCTTCTTACTATCATTTAGAAATTTCCATTTTTAAGACTTATCTGGTTATTTGGAGTTGTCTTCCTAAACGACTGTCAAATTTAAATTTGCTAGCACATGTAAAAGTTTTTATTCTGTTAAAATCCCCTTCCCTATGACCCAGTGTCCCACTTATTAAACAAAAATGTTTATACTTTTATAATTATTTGGATTGATCTCATTGGTTGTCTGAAAAATTTCAATCTCTATCACACTGGGAAGTAGTTATTTATATTAGTTTTGGTAGTCTTGAACACACTTTTTTACCAACGCACCTCGGGTACCATCGTGTGGGGGCTGTAAATAAACTATTTTCATATTAGTATTTTGCAACCCGAATATCACCATATATCAAATTTAACTTAATTGGAGGACATAGAATTTACTACCCCCTTTTCCACCTTTACACACCTTTAGGTGTGGAAACCCCTAAAAATTGCTCACCCAATTCTATAGAGAAACATTCAGTTTAAATTTAAAGGCTCTATGTCCACTAGTTTAAAAATCCAGGGTCTGTGAATTTTGAAAACTTTTGAACCGCCTTTTCCATCTCTTACAGGTTGATGAATTTCACAAAATTCGCTCCTATCTCTGGTCCTGAGCCTAAAGGGAACTTTTACTAAAAATTTCAAATGTCCATGTTTGAAACCATTAAGCTCTTCTAACAAAACCACAAGCTCCCCCACAACATTTATTGTCTCTACAGGCAAAATTGGCCTTTTAGTTTGAAATTTTACGCAATAATGTCTCATCCCCGTATATCCACACTCATAATAATATTATTAAATCAATATCTAGTTTAATATAAGAGAGAAAACATAATAAATCCTCATATCTGTGCCTTATACTTCTAATATTTATATAAAGTATTTTTAAATTTCAGTTGAAATGGACTATTTGGTCGAAATTAACTGTAGATAAATGTTTTCAATATATGATTTTTCCATGATATCAGTTTTGGTATCTACTAAGTGAGAAATAATGCTTTAATAAAGATGAAACTACAAACAGGTTTATAAGTTGTATAGTATTAACTTGTGTTCATATAATTAAGGCTAATAACTTAAGCCTACCTCAATAAATAAATTGAATGGTTCACCACACAAACATTCTCTCCCCTTTGTCTAAAAATGTAAACACTTACTTAAAACTTGTAATATTTGTGAAACCAGATAATATACATTTTTGCAGAAACATGATGGAAAAAAGAGCATAAAATTCCACAAAGAGGCATATATGAAAGAAACGTATTGTTCATTATTCATACTTTACAGATTTTACATAATTTCATCAAAAAGCATAATAATAAACTCCCGTTTTCCGAGATTTTAATATTTTTTTTTATATTTACCAATACCTCGGAAACTAGGGACCATTCAAGAATTACGTAAGGATTTTTTTGGGGTAGAGGTGATCAGTAATTTCTTTCGTTTTCGTGGGGCTAGGCAGAAACCAACTTAATAAGAATTTTAACAATGTTTATGGTGAGACAAAACCTAAAGAAAAACACTTCTACAGGCACGCGGTCAAAAAGGTTGCACCTAGCGATGACAGGCGGCACTAAAGCGTAGCCTATAGACGTACAGAGCTATACATAACTATAAAATGTAATTTATTTATTTTGTGTTACACCTAATTTCACTGCGATAAGTATTCTATAAATCCACATCACCAATCCTTTGGTCTAAAATAATATAATTTATTAAACCGTAAGAATATTAGGAAAGATCGGAAAGGTGAGGGGGAAAATAAAAATCTTACGATCCCTTAAGTAGGGAGATTTGGCGGTAAGGGGGCTAGAAATAATGAAAAAGATCCTTAGGTAATTTATTAAGAGCCCCTATTGGTCTTATAAAAATATATTTAAAGTAAAGGTTTTTTTTTAATTCTAATTTTGTTACAACCTTACAATAATGAGTCATTTCGTTTCTCAAATATTTGAAAAGATATGATTTAAACTGGCAATATCTGCTTATGTAAATTATCCTTAAAATTATGTTCATGGGATGATTATAACGGCCATTTGTTTATAAGGATAAACAATGCTCAGATAAAAAATTTAATAAAAATTGTTACAGTGGATTTCGAAAAAGCTTGTTTTCTTTCTTTTTTACCTTTAGCAAACCACCCTCAATTTTAGGATAAAATATCTAGCTCCAAAAACTCCTCTGGGGAACCTTATATAAACCATATATACTAATTTTTAGCATAATCAGTAAAATGGTGTCGGCTCTACGCCTATATATAGACACACAGACAGACGGCATCGTAAGAAACACCTTTTCGGTATCGGGGGGTTGAGAGTTTTAAAAAATTGGACTTTTTTTAAGAGAAAAGTATTTTTCTATTCAAGGTGTCGATATAAAGTAAAAATTGTATATTGTATATTGTCTATGGCCACTTATGTAAGTTTTTAGAGTTTATACAGTCATAATATTCCATTATTTGAGTATTGTATTTATTTTTACATATTAACTATAGTTTTACAGTCTTATGAAGTGTTTAGTTAGATACCTGTACATATTTTATCTTTAACAAACTTTAACAACTTATGTGTTTTATTGAAACAAACCTCTTATTAAACCTATTCTTTAAAACCAAAGTTTTTAACCTAAAACATAATCCAAACAGCTGTTTTTTTTATAAAAAACAATCACAACTATTCATGATTAAAACTACTTATAAATCCTTACATTACTTCAATGTTTCCAAATGGATCATGCTACAAATATTTATTTTGAAACACGAGTCTAGATTCATAAAAATATGTAAAAAAAAAGTTAATTTGTTACATGTAATTGGGATAAGATTCAGCTTAACGTTACAAGTACTCAACTCTCCATAGTTTACACAACGAGATGATATTATTGGTGTAATACGTTCCAAAATTTCTGCGTCGGTTTCCCTAAACATTAAATTTTTTCCTTTGCAGTCCACGGCAAATGGTTGAAGACTCTCACTTTAAAGAGGTGGCTTTGTGCAAAATAGCTTGTGCTTTTTGAATTGCCTAGGCCAATGAGGGTATATTATCCTTATTTATTCAATGCCTTTCCTATAATTATATGTATAAAAAATTTATTTGTGTTGCACATAAGAAAATTGCGCATTTAATGTTTCTAGGATATGTGTGGTAACACACACACACACATATATATATATATATATATATGAGATTTGAGACTCCCTAAGTCATCATGCCCTTTATTGAGATAGGTTCTATGAAAAATTAGATAATCATGTCAATACTCCATGTTGGTAACCTAGCGGTCTAGGGGTAAGGTGTCAGACTTCTGTTATAGGGGTCCGGGGTTCAATCCTCGGTCCCGGCACAAATTTATCTGGTTGCCAAACCCTTCCTTCACCTCTGACAAGACGTGTATTAATCCTAACTTGTGAAAATGAGAAATGTCAGGCCTCCACCGTGGTTCGGATTCCACGTTAAACTGTAGGTCCTCTAGTTAATCTCACAATCACCATACTATTACACATTAGCGTAAGTGCGTACAACCAGAACGGGTAGTAATACGCTGTTCTAATAATAATAATAATAATAATAATTAAAAATAATAAAAATAATAATAATAAGACTCTATGTTGGCATCACACATTGTTAATGTATTCATGCAGAGTTCACAGTGAATAACCATTTTATCTTGTGTGCAAGATAGCCTGCAACATATTTAAAAGATAGAACGGCAAAAAAATAATTATATAACCTTAATTTGTGATTATAAAATAACGTTAAAATTGTTTGTGTATTTTCATAATCGCTAGTTCCTATTTAAAATACCATTTATTTAATAACAAAATATGTTAAATAGTAAATAGTAAATAATTTTGTGATACCTATCTATTTTTTATCTAACATATCAAAATAATATTTATGTAACCTACTATCGGTTTTCACTGAAAGGTTTATCAATACTTTAATGGACTAGACTAGCCCTTAGCGTATTATACAAGCCACAATGATACATTATAGTCTATAATAATAAAAGGAAATGTTTGTCTGTGTTTGTCTGTGTGTGGTGCCCAGTCAAATATACCGCACGCAGAGATCTGAAATTTTAACATAGGTGGACGAAAGGGAGGTCGAATGCACCTTGAAGCAGGCTTTTTAAATTTTCAATTAGCTTTTTAATTAGTCCATTTTAAACAAATTTTTGAAGAAAATATTTTCTGGTTTAGAATTACGCTTCAGACATACGGGCACCATGGGGGAAGGGGGGCGACGGTGGTGGTGCTTATATAATTCTTATACCTCAGTGGGTCACGGGCAACATCGTACGGGATTGCTAGTAATTCATAAAATAAAGCTTAATAACTTTTAAGATAAAAGGAATGTAGGGTATTAGGTTGAATACTTGCTTTAAACTATACATAATTTTATCTATAATATATGATTAATTAAACTTTGGAACTGATTTAATTTTTATTAACAGACAGAACCCCCTTTCAAGGTCCAATGTTGAAGCAGAATTCTCAAACAAACGGCCCAAGAGTCATAGCTGACAGACCCGTTTGTCTGCATTATCTGCATATTACTATCCCACCTTAATCCATGTACTCACACAAATTACAATAATTTAACTTAGTGTTTACTACGTAATTTTAAATAACAAAAACCTTTAGAACTATTTCAAACTATCCTATATTTTTGTTTTAACTTTAATTACTTAAGTGTGGTAATTTTGATTCACATCGGGAAAATACCAGAGTTTAAATTAATTAATGTTTACGTTAATGATTTTAAATACATATCATCAAATATTTATTATAGTCCTGCATTAGTAGCCACGAGGTATGGTATCTAGCCTTCCTCTATCAAATAGTCATGTTTTGATAGGGTTACAATTTCTGGGATTGTTTTATACAGTTCTATATAATATATCACACATTTAAAAACCCACTTTATTATTAAAATTTAAACTATTTAATTGGTCAGAACTTTCAACCTCATTTTGGTGAAAACATTATTAAAAAATATCTAACCACTTCTTCAATAAATTGGTATTTCTAGACGTCTGCAATTCTCCTCAGGGCTCCTTAACAAATTATTGCAGTTGAGAGCCAGTCCCTTAGTTAAAAAAAATCCATTGTGTTTCAAGTTTTCTTTGTAATGTGCAGTCATAGTAAACTTATTTGTGTGGAAGGATTAATGATTAAGGTGGTGAAGGGGGGTAGAGATGGGGGAGGGTGCTACCTAAAGCTAGCTTGGGGACCACCAGCAGACAGGTTAACACGAGGAGCTCATATTTTGTATCTGCCTGCTAGTACATTTGAGCATAAAGTGAGTCGTTTAAAAAATGCTCACTTGATTGCGCTGTAGTCACTGGGGATCGCACCTAGCGATCCCAATGTTGAAAGGGTAAAGCCTCGAAAAGTAGTGCAACACGTTTAACCAAGCGGCTGTGGTTCTGTTCATTCCTGCTCTGTGTCCTAAGACCAACAGCTAAGCTATTTGTAAGAAGTTATGCGTTTGTGTAATCTAGGATTTTATGGTAATTTATGAAAATTAGGCATTCGTAGAATTATGTTGGTTGCTGTTTATGCTCCGGTTGAGGATGCATTCTAGAATGTGAGAGTGGAGTTTTGGAATGACCTCAATGAATTAAGTCCTCGATGCTTGGAAGCAAGTGTTAAGAGATATGAATGGATAAGTGAGTAGGCAAAAAGAACATTCAGAGAGAGGGTTAACAATGTATAGTGATGACAGGGTAGATGAGAATGGTATTCGGTTAGTGAATTTGTGTTTAGAAAAAGGTTTATTTGTTTCAAACACATGGATTAAGTACAAAGATACCCATTTGTATACCTGTCAAAGAGAGTGATTCGAGAAAAATGATTGATTTTGTAGTGTATGATGAAAGACTTAGAAGTATAGTAATAAATATTAAGGTTCTGCGTGGATCTGAATGAGGAAAGAATTACATCCTAGTGATCACAGTAGTCGAGTTGGATAGGAATTTTGTGAGGAGACAATGCAAGAGTATTATACAAGTGAGCGTGAAAATTTTGCAAAGTAAAATTGTAAAAACACAGTATGAAAGATTGCCGCGCGAAAAATCGACTTTACAAAAGAATGAATATAATGTCATAATACATGATAATGGTATAGGAACTGCTTGGAACATATCAAATAGGCTGTAGTGGATTGCGTGAATAATTATGTAGGACTTTATTGGTGGAAAACTTTAAAATAAGAGAAAGATTCATGATGGAATTAACAGGCTAAAGAAACTGTGAGGGTGTGGAAAAGAGTATGCAAAGGAATTATTCTTGTGATGATTGAAACAGAACGTATGAGTTTGTGGGATGTATATAAAGAGAAAACGATTAATGGAAAGAAAGTAGTATAGGAGATTAAAGAGCTAATGAGATTAAAAGAAGGATACAGAATGAACAATGATTTTGAAGGAAATAAGCTCCAAGTAGGTAAGGGAATAACATCAAAGGATAACGAAACAAGGAGTGCAAGGACATCGTTCCTTTGTACAAATGCAAAGGCAGTAAAAGTGTATTTAAGTATTATAGGGATATTAGTTTATTAAATATTACAGGCAAAGTTTTGGCGAGTGTTTTAATTAAGAGGGTAATGTGGTTTCACGCCATACAGAGATTGCATGGACAAGATATTATCATTTTAGTATCTGAGTGAGAAATATATGGCATTAAAGAAGAAAGTTTATGGTGCAATCTTTGATATGGAGAAAGAATACGATCAGGAAAATAGGAAAATATCATGGAATACATTGAGAGAGTATGATGTGGATATATATTAGTAACTGCATTACTTATGGTAATGTTTGAAGTAAAGTGTGCCTTATAGTGACTGGGAATTTAAGAGAATCGTTTGACATTGAACAGGGTGTTGGACAAGGTTGTTAGTGGTTTAATGTAGTCAATTGATAACTGTATGAGGGATGATCATGAAGACACGGTAGATGTACAAAGAGACAAAGTGAATTAGAGAGTGCTGTTATATGCATATGATGCCATACTAATGGCTGAGAATGAAAGTTATTTGCAAAATGTATTAAATCTTTTAAATGTGGTGACAGGTAGAATGGATATTCTTATAAAAATATCCCAAGAAAGGTGAGAGTTTTTTTATAAGTTTGAATCAAGAAATGATTGTAAGCTTAGTATTTATGGAAAACTGTAAGAAGGAGTGAGTGATTTTGCGTATTTGGGCAGAATGTTCTTTAAAAATTGAAGGATAGCTGGTGGTAGATTGTGTTAAAAAAGTGCGATTTGAAAGAGATTCCAATAGGTCAATGTGAAAGAAGCGTCTTACGCTGGTTTGGACATTTCAGAGGATGAATGTGGTACAAATGATGAAGAAAATATATAAAGGTAGAGTGTGTGGGGATAGAAAAGAAGGGGTAGGCCATGTAAGAAGTGACTAAATTGATTGTTGTAGACGAATGTGTAAAAAAGAGCCACTATAATAATGTTTAGAATAAAATAGCATGTCCGACTCGATATATGAATTGTCGTTGAAAACAAGGGAGTATGCAAGAATAGGGAAGTATGGAGAAGGTTATTGAAAGTGGATTAGTTAAGGAGTTGTTCTGGAGCTATATGCCCAATTTATTTCCTACTCCGTAAGGGAACGGCGTGTTTATGTGTGTATCTATGTATGTAAGTACGTAATTAAGTATATATATGTATGTATGTAGGTAAGTAATTAAGTATATATATATGTATGTAAGTAAGTAAGTAATTAAGTATATATGTATGTATGTATGTATGTATGTATGTATGTATGTATGTATGTATGTATGTGTATGTGTATGTGTATGTGTATATGTATGTATGTATGTATGTATGCAGTATGAATGGGTGGATGGAAGGATGTACAACATGGTAAGAATTACGTCATGTTCTTGTCGTTACTACAGTCTTAAGATTTATCTTTAGTTTTAAAGTTGAAATATTTCTTATTAGTTTCTACTTGGAATTTAGTTTTGTATTTTACTCCGGCCAACAAGTTAGACAAAATACAAATAAATGCTATATTCAATAGTAGGTCTACATCACAATAATATGTACGAATAGTAACAGTTGATATGTGATTTAACACATCATTCTTAGAAAAATCTCAAAATATTTAAAAACTATGTTTTAATTTAGTGATTGATTGGTATTAATTATAAATTCAAATCAGTTGAGATGAACTATTTAACAAACAAAAGATTATCAACCACCACATTTAAATGGATCAACAGATTAAAAATCCATGTACAGTACATACATATAGACTCAAAGAATATCTATGACAAATTTCGTCAATATTGAGACTAATTATTGCACATCCAACATCTGGATAGACAGGCGAAATGCCAAATGGTTAAGTTAAAACATGACCTAGCTACGCTCAGTCAATTATCATTTAGTTTGTATTGAAGTATTAAATAATATTACATATATGTAGTGTTTAAATTATTGGTAAATAGTAGTTTAAAGTTTAAAATACATAAGTTATATTTTTTTCTGAGCAACGTGACCAGAAACCAAGAAGGAATGGAGAAACCAAGTTTAGGTGAACACGTCAACCCAAGGTATTTAAAACACCACATATAAATGTGTGGAATGGTTTAAACATTTCTTGTAACAGATGAATTTCTCATTAAATACAACTCACAATGTTTTTCTTTGTGGTAAGCGTACAGCTTTGGAATTCATCTATGACAAACTCTTTCAAACCACAAGAGGATAATAAAAGAGAAGGATCGTTTTGTAACATGTAAAGTGTGGATTTTGTGGTATTTATTTATCAAACAAACTTTTAAACGTGATATTTCTAAATACCATTAGATATCCAAAGATATTTTTTAAAGTTTTTTAATTTCGTGTAAATGCTTGTTGTTGAAGTTAAAGTTAAAATTGGGAGCCCCCGACAGAGTAAGCTCAAAGATTTCGTGGTTGATTCTTAGCATAAGAAAATATTCGCTAAAAAATATAATCATAACAAGAATCAATATTAGATGTTATATGGTATTAATCTATTTATGGAAAGAAACTTAAAACTTTGGTTTTTGCTAAATATAAATAATAAATACAATGACAAACATAAGTGATCACCAAACATCTCAAAATTCTCGAATATCGCAACAGAGTGTCTTAACAATGAACTATAAACCTAAAGTGGGTTTCTTTCAGAATTTTAAAGGAGGTTATTGAATCGAACCATCATTCGTCACCTAGACAATAGTTGCAGTTAAGGGTTTTCCCGTCATTATCCACAACAATGGAGATACCCAGAAATTTAATTAAATATAAATCAACATCCAAGAATAATAACGGGCTATACCTTTCACAATGTAGAAAACGGACAAAATAAATATACACCTAACCAGTGGCATATCCAGGGGGGGCGTCCGGAGGGGCCAGCCCCCCCCCCCCC
>CABFVX010008137.1:0-26079 GCA_902151425.1 Timema shepardi | reverse complement strand
TACGCCGCTGTGCTACGTCTTGAATAGATACAATATGTGCAATATTTAATATGGGGGAAAAGTTTGATTACAAAGTTTTGAATTCAAATTCAGACTTATGTAATAAATTAAAACTTTTCTATGAACTGATTATAGCTCTAGATGATAATGCATCAGTGGGTAAATAATACCCACTCGTTCTATACAACGATGAAACTTCTAAAATTCTGATTGAGTTAAGTTAATTCATGTACAGCAAGACCATAGCCCTATATAAAAGAAAGCGTTATCAACTCGATCCATCTAGATTGCCACCATCAAGTGATGCGGCGCTTTAACCCTCCTTTCGAGTATACTTGGAAGTGCAGGATTGGTTGGGCAGCAATCTGCAGGCTACCGAATGGGGATAGTATAGTAAAAATGATGTATTGGTTCCTATCACCAAGGCAACACCTCCTGCACTCAATGACCTACTGCACCTTGTAAGTTGAAACTGCAAGAAAGGTTGCCAATGCATATCAGCTCGCCTCTACTGTTCTTCCATAAGTGACAGATGCAGGGGAAACAAGTGCAGTAACGTATCTACCTATGATAACAACTCAACTAGATGATGACATTCAGCAGAACAAAGCAATGATGAGTTATTTGTTGCTGAAGAATTACCACAGGTGCTAATAGTAAGTTAAAATATGTCCTCGCGCTTTATTGTTTTGATATGACAGGAATACCATTAATGCAGTTTGTCACAGGTAAACGGGATATACCAAAATGTTTTCACCTATTATGAGGATTTTGATACATTATTTCGATTTCGATTTTGTTAAAGTTTATTATTTATCTGATGTAGCATTTATAAACCATAGCTATAATTAGAATTAGCACTCAGAAGGGTGATAGATTAATTGTTTGGTTTTTATATTTGACCTATAATTATTTTTGGCTAAAACACTAGATTCTTATAATGAACTCTTAAATTGTGCAGATTACGAATTAGAAAACAAAGGTTTAATTATTTTTCCAAACATATGATTTTATGATGGGAGAGATTCAAATTATCAAAGGTGACAGACAAACTTAAGAAATATGTGATATACTTAAGAAATTTAAAGCGCACTACAGGTCAAAACCACATATAGAAGTAAAAGAAACCAGCAATGATAGCAGAAATTTGGGAAAGTTGTCACTAAGGCTGTTTTTGAACATGATGAGATGAAGTTACAGTTGGATTTTTAGAGACTTTTCATATGCTATAAAATGATTCAAACTAAGTATTTTGAGCCAAAAATTAGCTTGTAACGAATTTGTTAAGGCATAAGTCTTGGGCTGGTAAAATTGGTTATTTCCTACTTTTTAAAACTCAATGACATCAGGCCACAATCGAGATATACTGACCAAGTGGCCGCCGTCTATTGGCGAAGATCATGCTGAATTCTGCGGATAGAGGTTGCCAAATGGTCATCACAACGCTCCCTCTAGATGTTATTCAAAGTTTTCTAGACTAAAGCCGCGGTTTTCCCCAAGAGACTGATTCGAACCCGTTCCAAGCCTACTGCTCTACATAAAATCTGTAATAACCGGAGATCAAACCCAGAACCTTTAGAAGTGTGACACACAAGGGCTATTTTAAACTTTCTCATATTTGGTAAACTAATTGACCTCGAGGCTATGGTGGATTGTAAAGATTTATTTGCCCCCAAGACTAAAAGGGAGGTGAGTTTTATTTTGTATTTCCTTATGTATGTCTATACCCGGCGCTGAGGTTGAAGCAATGGAATGGATTCTATACAAACTTGGTATTTAGATATTATATGGGCATACCTGGAGATAAAATTAAGCTTTGAGTTCAAACTTTAAAATTCAAAGTATATTAATTGTGGTTTATTTTTGGAAACGCGATTGTTTCTGAAATGGTTATAACTGTTTTCTTTAAATGGATATATGAATATAGTTTTACAGGAGAAATAACATTGTAATTGTATACTATTAATTTAGAGAAAAAATCATTTAATGGCAATTTACTGAATATATTTTTTTAATATAACAATTTTCGAAAAAGGCTCCAACAACTAAGAAGGACAAAATAAATATGCAAACAAATAGGTTTTAAATTTTTCAAAATTAATGCAACCACTTTTATGTTATAAAGGATTTTACTTTACTATAATTTTTATCTGAAAAATGTAATGCACTTAAAAAAAATTTCCACCTATCCTTATCTTAAGCTAGTTCTATCCAGTTGACCTCATTATATCATATCCCTATCTTTAGCTAGTTCAAATCAATTTACCCCACTACACCCTATCCCTATTTTGAGCCAGTTATATTCTGTCCACCTCATGACACCCTATTCTTTTCAAGAGTTAATTCTATTTAGTCCACCTCATTACACCCTATCTCTATATTGAGATAGCTCTATACAGTCTATCTTATTACACCCTATCATTATCTTGAGCTATTTATATTCATTCCAACTCATTACACCATATCCCTACATTCATATAGTTAAATCCAATTCAGCTCATTACACCCTATTTCTAGCTTAAGCTAGCTCTATATAGTCCACTTCATTACAAACTATCTCTCTCAGGTCCATTACAATGTCATCCTTCCATCTGCGTCTAGGTCATCCCAATGTTTTCTTCACATTGGGTTTGCCAGCCAGTACCCTGAACCAGGTTCAAGAATCTCCCCTTCGTGCTATATGTTCTGCCCATCATAATCTGTGAAATTTGACTACCCTGATAATGTCTAATGATGAATATATGGTATGTGCCTTATCATTATGTAACCCCCAAGCTCCACTATATTTGTACCTATTAATATATAAGTAGCAACATTTATTATGAACGGTTTATTGGGTGACCTGGTGGTATAGGGGTAAGGTGTCAGACCTCTGTGCTGGCGGACAGAGTTCAATCCTCGGTCCCGGCACAGATTTATCTGATTACCAAACCCTTCCTTCACCTTTGACAATACATCTTGTGAATGTGAGGAATGCCAGGTCTCCACCGTGGTTTGGATTCCACGTTAAACTGTAGGTCCTTCATTTAATCTCACTACCACCCTAACATTACACATTAGCGTAAGTGCGTATAACCCGAACGGGAAGTAAGACGCGGTGCTAGTAATAATAACGGTCTATTTTGATAACGTTTAATAAACCATTGTGATGGAGACACAAAATTGGTAATATTTGCGGCAATAGTATCTGGAATGCAGAATATCTTACTTGTAAAGTAGCCTATATATGTTTTTATATTATTTTTAATGACAGGGGAAATGTTATAAAAAGGTTTGTTTAAAAACATATTTGGGTTTATTGACCCTAAATTGTTATTACCTTATCCTTTTTAAATGGATATGAAAACGGTTTAATTAATTTTATAAAATACTTTTATATATTGGGGAATTAGTTACGTAAAGAAAAGTACTATACACCTCTACTGGTGGCCACATGGTCTAGGGCATCAAATTATAAATATACTTGATTGATTTTAGGATGTTTAGGTATAAATTCCATCTGGGTTCATTGGGAATAGTTTTCTCTGGGTGATTTATCAATGTACCTTTTCAATACTCTTCCCACACCAATGTGAATGAACTTCTTTTAATAAACTATTATTTGTTTTACCTATAGGATTACGTCATTATTATAATAATAAAATAAACAAAATTACTCCACCTTTATAATTGATATATTTATGCATTTATTTCAAAGATACATGTAGAGATGATATAGTTATTCAAAAATATAAAACTTTAATACAATTTTTACAATCATTTAGTTTCTTAAAAATTGCATGGCAGTACATAAAAACATCTGTAAGGTAAAACTAAATATCAAAAACCGCTCTTCATAAATCAAAGACCCCCATAAATAAGGTTCCCATTAAAATATCAAATTACCCACCTCGGTGGCGTAGTTGGCTAAGCGCTAGTCGTGTTGAACTCGACTGCTGAAGACGAGGAGATCGAGGTTCGAATCTCGGTCGGGTGAACTGAAGGTGGTTTTTCCTAAATAGCTTTCTACTCTACACGCAAACGCGAGCTCACTTCCTCTAATTCAACTTTCCCAATTCCTAATTCATTAGCGTAATTAGTACTTAAAAAGCGTATAACCCGAACGGGTAGTAAGACGCGGTGCTATTATTATTTTTAAAATATCAAAATGTTTGATCCTAGCATTTCAATTCTATATTTCTTATAAATGATACAGTTTATATGTTAAAGGTTGGTGCTTTAATCATATCGAATTAAGCATTCAAGAAATATATGCATATTGAAATAACTTTTGTTCGTAGCTATACCATATACTCTTCAGTGTATATGACTAATTCTGTCCCTAAGTGGTATTGAATATTTGCCTAATCCACAGCTGTCATCCTATTTTCTAGCTTATCATCATTTCACTTCTCCTTTTTTTTTTTTATTACTTTTCGTTTCCAAGGCTTATTATGTAGAATGTTACCATCTAGGTTCCTCGCCCCACCCCTCTTCGCATTTCTTGCTAGTTCAATTTCGACAATATTTTACGAGTCGTGAAATAATCTTGTCTACTTCTCTACGCCAAACTGTTCCTTCTATTTCTTTTTATCCTATAGTTATCCTAGGAAAAGGTGTGAATGCAGATGCACCAACTTTCAATCTACTTTAAACCCCAACACGTTCAATATTTCCATGGCTATATATTTTATTGTGTTGCATATGTATGAAAGTAGCTCTTTTTTACTACCAAATGTATCAAATATATTCAGTAAGTACAGGTCATTTCAGAATATAGTAGCAAATATAAATCCACATTGAATATTGAAAGTATTTTTTGAAGAGCAAACATATTGTAAATAGTTTCAAATAATGAATATAATTGTTAAAGTATGTAACTAATGATATTTATTAAATAAAGAGTTAATATACTACATATTACAATCATCTTTACCATCATCGTTATTATCAATGAGAAAAATCAGGCTTTTTTTTAAAAAAAAGTTTCTTCGAATGGGATTTCCCATTTTTATCGCTAAGTTTACTTGGATGCATTTTATATAAAATATTCTTCTCGCAGTTCAATAAAAAAAATTACACAGGTGCTAAAAAATAAGTATCATCATAAGAAACAAATACATTTTTTTAATATTAAGGTTTTTGGATTAAAAGCAGGAAGCTCAATTGTAGAAATTAACTAAAGATAAAGGTGACCTACTGGTCTAGGGGTAAGGTGTCAGACTTCTGTGTTGAGGGTCCAGGGCTCAATCCTTGGTCATGGCATATATTTATTTGATTGACAAACCCTTTATTCCCCTCCGACAAGAAGTGTATTAATCACAACTTGTGAGTGTGGAACGTGCCATGCCTCCACCATGGTTCGGATTCCATGTTAAGATTTAGGTCCTCCATTTCATATCACAATTACCCTAGCATTACACATTGGCATAAATGCGTACAAACCAAACGGTTATTAAGACGCGGTGCTAATAATGATAATAATCATCATAGATAAAATGAAAGAGGTTAGTAAATATATTTATTTATATTATGTTTTAAATAAATTAGACATTGAAATTTTAATTTATAAATATAATTCTGTTAAATATTTTATTCCATCTCCCACCACGTCTTTGTAGCTGTTTTGACTAAAAGCATAATTTAATTACGATGATGAGATGGGGATGTAAAAGGTATATTTTCAAAAGCTATGTATCAACATTTGGGTGGGAAGCAATTATTTAGGTAAAGCATCCTCAGCATACCCAAATGGGATCAAAACCCTGATCTCCTCGTCACCTGCAATCAGGTTCAACACGAGAGCTACGCAATATATGGTTCTACAATTGATATGGAGGAGAAATTAACTGTTTAAATATGTTTTTTGGGCCGTGTATGTTTTCCAGGTATTGAGTGTGAGTTAAAAAAAATTGTTGTCTTCATATTTAACATTGCCAGTTCAGGATTAGTAATTTGATACGCATTTAAAATAGTTAGTTCAACTTTTTTTTAAGATTAGAGAAATAGAAATAAATATTCTTTTTTACTCTGAAATTTTAGTTTCCTCCAAGTGTCACATTAAAAAAAATTCACTGTTACTTTTGTAAAAAGAATTATACGCCTTTTCATTTTCCCGTCTTGATCGCAACTGATCTGTTGCTATTTATCGATATTCTTTTACAAGTTTTAAAATCCTATTCACCCGTATAGGTGGCAACACATACCTAAAGCCAAGCTCATCTAGTCTGGTGTTACAGGGACAGGAAGCTTGGGGATCGAATCCAGGATAAGTGAATTAATATATGATTTTATCACATAGTTTAATACCCACTATCTACGTAAATGAAAGCATACTTCTTATAAATTTCATCTTACTCATCTTTATCACCTAGTCCTAATAAATTCAGATAACCCTGATGGATAGTATTACACAAATTAATATTATTTTAGCGAAAGTATGAACAACGAAGCTAGCATATCATTAGAGTATACCAACAAACAAAAACAACACATATAGCTTTTAACGTTTATGTATAACCTCTTCTAAAATCATTTCCTCAAGATTATTTTTTATAAGAAACGCCACAGCTTAGCACCGATCCAAGCTGTACACATATATACACTGATGGGCTAGCTATGAGAAAGGTAAAATTTAGAGAAAGTAAATTAGCGTTTGAATGGGGGAAAAGTGGAAATATAATTTAAAAAAAGCCTCAATACACCCGACCTAATTAAAATACCAACCACCCTGTCAATGACAAACGAGACCAAACGGGACTTATGACTTAATCTGTTTGCCTACTAGAAAATATCTTATAAATAACAAAGCAACATAAATCTTAATATAATAAATGTTTTTTATTATCAGTTAAAACTATTTTAATAAGAATTATGGTCAAATAAATTATTGTTAATTAAATAATTTCAATAAGTTATATATACCTAGTAGTATAATAAACTGTATTGTATATTTTTTTTTGTCACGGAATCTTCGTACCTCTCCCCTTTATACGGAATTAGATTATAACTATAGCTAAACTATCTTTGTAAGAGAAGTAAAGTGTAAGTATTGTTTAAAAGAATTTTAAAAATGAGCAATCATCACAGAAAATATTCCTATTCTCATCATATATTTACTTTAAGTAAAGTAACAGAGGTTCTAAGCTGCCTAGATATAATGATACATTTCTTATTTTATCACAATGGAGCACCTCATCTTTTCTTTTGCGCATATGTTACTTACTCCATATCAATAGTTTTGTTAAGATTTCTGTGTTTCTTTCCTTGTACTTTTTATTTTTAGAAATTTGAATATTTACCAACTCAACAAGAAGTATTGTATACTAATCCTGTGTTTATAAAAAATATAATTATGTCACCTCACCCATGTGGGCCCTAAGCTATCTGGAAGGGTTGAGGCCAAGGATTGAGAAGGCGACAGGATATATGTGTGTGGGTTCGTAATAGATGGATTTGATGTTGGAGTTTACCGTACTACCTTGCACTACTGCAAAATGTTATTTTATCAAGACATTACTACAGATATATAAAATACTTTTCTTAGGGGCTCACCCGCCTCAGTGGCGTAGTTGGCTAACGCGCTTGTCGTGTTGAAGCTCGACTGCTGAGGATGGGGAGATCGAGGTTCGAATCTCGGTCGGGTGAACTGGGGGTGGTTTTTCCTAAATGGTTTTCCACTCTCCCTCCACGCAAATGCGGGTTCACTTCCTCTAATTCAACCTTCCCAATTCCTAATCCATTAGAGTAATTAGTACTTAAAACGTATAACCCAAACGGGTAGTAAGACGCGGTGCTAAATATTATTATATTATTATCTTAGGGGCTCGTGACAGAACGAAGTATATAGTAAGGAATGCTTAACCAATGGCCTGACTGATTCTCTAGGTGATCCTACACGGATAGGAACCCTGGTACTATGGGCATAATGGCAGCCCTCCGGCATACGTACTAGATGAATTGGCGACCTAAGCCACGCAGCTCCAAAACGGGCAGAGTGACCCATACCAGTATACACCAGTATGCTCACCCACAATTCACAACATTACAGTGTTAAAATAAACGAACACCTCAATTTATGTCATGGTGATTACAATTACAATTATAAATGGTTGAATATTAATGATCGTATTAAAATGTACATATTATATTATAATTATGTTCAGGATTTTTTTTTAAGAAGGCATATGTAGTTGATAAAACAATAAAAATAAAATACAACAATATTGATTTTATTTCACCAAATTGAAGAATAATTCGTCGTACAAAACCTAATAACAAATTAAAATAGTTTTAAAATTATGAATATAATTAGTGAGAAACTGTCAAAACACACACAATCAATGTAATCATCAATTTAAAGGAACTAAATTTAAATTTAAAATAAATTTAAAGTACTATTATAAAACGGCTTAGATAATTTATATTTTAATTATGGTATCGTCGCCCTATATTCTTACAGTGCTACGAATGTGGACGTACATTTAAACATATATATGTTTTTATCTTTTCAATTCATTCACTTACAAAAGAATCAAGGTAAATGTTTTTACGTCCAAAGCAGATATACCTATTGAATAGCTTGCCTCGTCTATCTGATTTTGATGTAAAAGGGCTGCCATAAAGCTTGAGCGTGCATTCACCGTCTCTTTGAAAGGCTTTTAGACCCAGTTAGAGCTTTGTTGTACAGGGCCTTCTAGATAACTCTCATACATTTAAAATGTGTTGTCTCTGCTCCTATAGTAACATAGGAGTCGAGAAATTTAAAAACAAAATATATTGTCTCTAATAAGATAGTGCTTTTTATGATTGAATATAAGACTACAAATTTAAATTTACACGATTTATAATAAAAAACTCAAAAATATAATTTTGTGAGTGCGTATGTGTTTATCTAATACAATATAAACAAATACTCCCATTTTACATAAGCGAAAATAATTCATAGATTTAATTATTACTATATAGTTTAGAAATATAGTTAATTTTTTTGACTTTGAATTCGTCATTAAAATGGAATTCAGGAAATTATTGTAATACTGTCTCAAGTATTTAATTTTAAAAACGGTTTTTTTGAATTTAGATTTAAGATAATATCCACGTATGAATATGTTCTCAGAGGTTTAAGTATCATCCTTAATATTTAAAATACACACACATATATAGTATATATGTACATATATGTAATGTTTAGTATGGTGTATAATATATAATATATATATATTATATATATATTATTATATATATATATATATATATATATATATATATATACATCCTTGTGCATCTTGTTATCATAAAGATCTACCGCGATTATTGTGGAACGACATTAGTTAGTAAAACTGAGGAATACAAAGATGGGGGATATATCTTGGAAATATGCTTCAAAAAATGGAAAATATTTGTAGCAACATACAGCTCTTCGTTGGAAACTATAAAAATAAAAGAAGAGTATAACCATGATACTCTTAGCAAACAAAATATTGAACTCGAAGAAGTAAACTTATAATTTTGATAGTCCTTTTTGTGAAATATTTATAAATTAGTTCATAATTTAATTAATTTGAACGAATGATGTTTGTGTATGTATTTAATCAAAAAGAAAAACAGTAGGCCATACAGGATCATCCAATGAGCTTACCTTAGTGAGTGTGGTGCGGTGGAACACAGGAAGATCAACAATTTTCGGCAGATAACTTATCATGCTAGACAATCTAAGATGAACAAATCGCAAAGAGACTAAAGGAAGCATTGAAAATTATGGAAGAGAAGCAAGACTTCCTGTATTCTAGTCATCGTGAAAGGTTTGTTTTCGTGCAAAATTCGATAGTCCTATGACGTGTGGTTCTAATTTGGAGGGTATATGGGACCAGCTCTCTCTCCTTTTTGTAGATGGAATATTTAATTACGCTCCAAGTTATTTCTATCCAATGATGGCGATAAATGGTTTTAATTAACTTAAAGTTTTTCTTATATGGCAATAACTAAATCTTGTACACAGCTATGCTTACTTACATAAAAGTTCCGTGCAGAAATACGGCTTGATTTGTAGCTCAACATTAATATATTACGGTTGATTTTGGAAAATTAATTCACATCGCTGTAATTAATATTTATTTCAAATATAGCACATGCATCTGTCATTTTCATTCAGGACAGTTAGGATACAGATAAATGAAGAAGATGGAGACATTATTCAGATTTTATTTGAGGTAGTATTCTCCAGTCGGTGATTGGTTGAAATAGTTTTTAGGACTGTCCTATATCTCTTTTTAAGAAGTTGGTGCCACATTTTCTGACCTCATAGTAGAAGCATCCGTTACTGCCATATTGGAGTTTTTAATATATGTCCTAAATAATTATGTTGATGGAGGTGCGAAGTTTACTACTAAAATGTAGTACAGTGTAACATTAGCATTTCTAGCTAATGTTACATTATTACTGACCACCCCAAATAAGCAATACATATATACATCCTGCAATATCAAACATTTACAACACCTTACTAAATATGTGTTTTACTCATTAATTGTATCTTCTGGCTTAGCACGAATTCCATTCCCGACAAGTTCGTATAGAATTTTATGATAAAGTGAAGACTGACAAAGCTATGAAAGGTGCATCGATGAGTACCTTCAATGAGGTGATCTAGGTCTACGCTGATTAACCAAGCCGGCCGACCGATGAACCTCCCGCGAGCTTAATTGCCAACCCACCATATTTCCGATTTACGTATCTAGATAACGTGCCAAGATTATGACGGTTGTTAACAAGAGAATCATGCTGCTATCACGTGTTCGCAACGTGGCGTTATACTTTTAATATGAAGACCCCCCCCTCATTTTCATCAACTAGGCCTATATAAAGTTGGTGTTCAGCTAACTTAGTGGACTATTAATTCCGACACAGCCACGAGAGGTCCTGTTATGGACTTGGATGCAATCGTTCCATGATGTAAAAATATAAACTTTTTATTATTTACTAAATATTTAAATATAATCGGCCTCTAATGGGCTTGGGTGTTTTAACACTTGGTAAATTATGTGATTAAAATCGTTAAGTGTAGGCGTCAGTAATTTCTCACTAGAAAATTTATTTTGAAAATTAATTTTTTTTTATGGAACACTTAATGTTTCCTTTTGCCGCTTGGGTACTAGTCTCTTTGTAAAATTTAGACTTATTAGTAGGTAGCCACGTTTTTATTCTTTTTCTTGCTTTTAATATTTAGTTTAAATATAAATTGTTATTTCACTTGTGGCTACCAATAATAAAATTAACTTAAAATTTGTAT
Organism: Timema shepardi; assembly: GCA_902151425.1. NCBI lineage: Eukaryota > Metazoa > Arthropoda > Insecta > Phasmatodea > Timematidae > Timema > Timema shepardi. The sequence goes on along the minus strand of CABFVX010008137.1, from coordinate 14,810 downwards.
AATGTTTAATTTATAGATACAATTTTGTAGACGTATTTTGTTTGAAGAAATTATAAAGGTAATTTATTTTTGTTGGTTTTCGAGTTACATAATTTAACAATTCCGATTAATTTAAGGGAGAAACTACCAGTATTCTAATATAGTATAGATTTGTTTTTTATTATAATGTTAAATATTAATTGGTCAATATCTTCTCAAATACGTCTAAGTTGGTGGAAGTTATGGTCCTACAGAAATTGGAGTTGTTTCGGGAAGTCAAACCTTTGTGTAATTTAATTTGATCAGAAATGATATTTAAATTAAATTTAATCTTAAAATTTAATGATATAGTCGGATTTTACAAGGTTGATTCAGGCGCTTTGTTAACCTTTTAGAGACATGATAATGTTTGTAAAACTAGGCCAGAGAAATAAAGGTGTTACTAATTTGGGAAGATTATAAAAAAAATATTAAAAGGGTTTAGAGTAAATACTAAGTTTTGAGCTTATTAAAATAAAATGGTGCGTAATTTTATACTTATTTTTAAATATATAATATTCTCATTTGTATAACTACAGTAGCTCTATTTTTATCTAAAAATGGAGTGTGACGAGTCGATGTGATTGATAAAATTATCAAGTGTTGCGTATTAATGTGTATGGCGAGTTGATGAATGCAAATCTACTAATTAAAGCGTAGTAAGATATATATCAACTCACTAATTTTATAGTGTTTCTTTTAATTAATATGTTAACTGATAAGTTATTACATTATAAAATGTATTATTTATAAAATATGTAATTTTAGTTCTAACAACGATTAGTGATGAATTTCATGTCATTTACGATCAACAAATTACGTGCTGTTGATACATTTTATACATTTTAATTTATTGACTACACTGTGGTTCATTTAATATTTTACATTCTGTAGATTATATTGTATTAGAATTAGGATCGATACTTTGTAAACAAATGAAGATTGAGCGAGCCCAATAAAGCGCATGGTAATGGAAATTAGTATGTTAAAAAAAAGCTCACGCCATCCCCCTCCCTAATTATAACAAATGCTGCTTTATAATTAGTAGTCTTGATTACACGTAACATATATTCAAAGAGGAGGTAACAATAGTGAATCAATGGACTGATTGTTCAGTGTAACACACATGGCTGGTCAGAGACAAGGCATTGTCTCTTTAATTTGGCAAAACAACTTTGACACATGGTAGGGATTTAAGGGGGGGGGAGGGAGATGTGAAAACGTAGAGGATGGTAGAAGAGAGTAGTAAAGGGAAACAGGAAAGGCTAGGGGCTATATAGAGTATTTCATTAGATAATATTAAAAAAGTTTGGATCGCAATTAATCCGGATAGAGCCCGATCGTTTCATTGCATTTATCAACCCTCTTGCGTCATAGTCAATTCATTCACCCTGGTAGAGAAAACACAACTCCACAATCAAGTCTTAGCTCGCCTCTGTTTTTGTAGTATACGTAGGTCCTATTTTATTGCAATTTTTCAAATAATAGCGACATAAGCAAATACGGACCCAAATATACTAAAGTGGTATTTTACACAACGCAGAGTATGAAAACAAATATTATTGAAGATACTTAAAATGGTTTGATTAATGATCAGTTACCTTGAATTCATTCAAATATCATATTAATCAAATGTTAAAAACAAATAGTTAAAATGAATAAGCAGTCGCTGACAGCCGATAGGATTAATCCACCATCTCGGGGGTTGAGCTGTAATAAATGAAATATTAGCCATTAATGGAAAATACAAGCCCCGCCTTCAATCTCAACACCCTCATCTAAACTAATCAAGATCTACCAAATGATAATTCCAGATGATCATAATATATTATACATTTCAGACCTTATTTATATGCATATTTCATTGATAAACCTCAATTTTAAAAATATTATATCATAAGCTAGTAATTTTAAGACATTACTTGACTCATTTTTTTAAATGAAAGTATTTTTATTAGATTTAAACTTTATTTTACTAGCTACAGTTTTTAAGATCGATGTATAACATTTTATATTTGTCTGAATGAAAGATTTAACCACTCAGTAGCTGTTAGCCTCATTTTTGAGTTCTGAAGGAGATTTTTGAAGGTAGAAAATCAAATAAGGGAGAAAATGATAGAATTCTAGGCCCTCATTTTATTTATATATTTAGAAAAAATATTGTACCGAAATAAAACTGCTTCTATCCCAACACAAGAACTACGCTGTACTACATCCTAAAATTATCACGCCAACATGACATTTGGTTTTGTTAAAACATCTACCAAAATATGAATATTCACCCAGTTATATCCTCTGTTTAAGAAGTGCTGTGTTAGCGTGTCTCATTAGACCGAGCCCCATCTACTTCAAACTAAAACCGGCTCATGCAAAGAAAACCCAGTTGTTACACTTACCGAAGGTGGGGAATGGCATTGCGTCACGTGTTTTGTTTGCACCCTACCAGTGAATATAGTTCTAGAATGTTTCAGAAAGTACGCCGTTCTTCCTTAGCCGACGAGCTACTCGTAAGCTACTGATAGGGTATTTATACGTCAATACTGCTTGGTGACGCACACAAGACTGCGTGAACATGTCGGCCAAGTTAGGGTAGGTGTCTACAAAACGGACAAAAGTAATTTAGAAACTTTTATCTAGAAAGTCGTATGCTAATATTGATCTAGTGGAGAAAGCTACTAACTAGCACCAAATGTCTAACTAGAACAAATGTAAATATTCATAGTTTAAGATTCTATTGATTTTTTTCATTGTTAATCTCTGCTCTTTAAGTATGTATGGCGTTATGATGCTAGTGTCTTTTATTTAAGGATTCGGTATTGATAACGGCCTTATGAGTCATCCAACGGTATTATACCAACTGTTTAGTTTATTTAATGTAGGCTCTTTCGAGTACAATTCCTGAGTGTTTAATGTTGGTGATATTAACTGACCAGGACTACTGGTGTTCACTTGGCCTGTACGTACTGTTGGCATGCTTAAAGTCCCGGTCGGGAATAAGCTTAAATAGTACCTCCTTTCTGTTAATGATGTCCAGATTGGACTATTTTTCATATTATGTATTTGGTTTTCTCACAGTTCCTTAAGGCATAGTTAATTGTTTGGACTAACCTTTATACTATTAGTGGGGTTTTATCTTTATTTATAACTAATTTTAAATATCCACTCAACCATTGAGGCTAGATACCAATACTTAAGTATTGTATGAATTATGTTTAATTTGATAATAGCATTTCATGCCAATTAATATAGCTAATATTCACCTATCTTAATGCTGATTGTTAAGACTAATGCGTAGTGATTTAACTAAGTTGGTTTTCGTGTAGTTAATTTATTTTCTCCAATCAATATTGGCTTAATTAAAATTTTATTAACCAATCATAGGTACTTCTTGTTTAATTATATATATATATATATAATTTCTGTTATAGTTTTTGCATAGTTACCACGAATTCTACTGCATATTATATGGTAAAATAATTTATTTATCTATTTATCTGTAGAGTTTAGTACAAAAATTCCTACACCTAAGCTCATGTCTGCTTACTGAGATAAAGTTATTTGACAGTAAACAAATTTTTGCACAATTTAATGATGATTCTCTTATTTCAAATAATTTAATTTCACCAGCTATAAGGGTTAAAACTCGATATTTTATGTTTTTTTGCGTGACATTGTTTTATTAATTTTAATATTATAAAAATATCACCTCAAATGAATGTCTAGATTACTTGCTATATACAGTTTCAGTCCCATGAACAATGGTACGCGAAAAGCATAAAACAGCAAGTTTGACCATCGCGAACTGTAATGATTCGATATAAATTATTTACTATTGTCATACTTGTTAAAATCGCGCAAGAAATCCATATTGTTGAATGACCAATCTAAAGGGTTCTAAGTCCCGGCTTGTTTGAAAAATGTATCAGTGATGAAATATGAATTTCCCTTTTTACAGTGATGAACTAACGGCCTAAGTACGGTTGTTGTGTTGGCTCTATATTTATGTTAGTTTATAAGTTGTGTCCTGATACTGGCAGTAAGTTCAAAAAGTGCACGTTAAATACACAAATTAAAATCAATTTTAAAGAAAATCAAATAACTCAGAAAAAATTGACTTTAAATAATAGATTTCAAATAAAAGATTTTTATTTTTCTAATAGTACTACAACTTTACAATGATAATGTTATTTCAAGCTCGGGTGAACTTGGGTGGTTTTTCCTAAATGGTTTTACACTCTCCCTCCACGAAAATGCGAGTAACTTCCTCTATGTTCAACCTTAGCCCATTATCGTAATTAGCTTAAGCGTGTATCCCAAACGGGGAGTAAGACGCGGTGCTAAGTATTATTGTTATTCCGTATATCTAATAGTTGCGGAGATATGATTGTTTGTAACACCGAGTCCTACTACCCGTTATGATTATACGCTCCAAGATAGAGATATGATAAAAAAAAAAGTCAAATAGCACTGATGTAAATTACCGTCAAAGTAATTTTTAATGTAAAATGAATATTTCCAAATTTGTTTGTAATGTTTACAGTTCTTATAAATGAAATTTAATCAAGATCGTTAGAACGTACTTTTTGCCCTTTGATAAACTATCCTTAATTCCAATTCCAAAAACCCCTCTGGGTGTCCTTATGAAAACCCTAGATATCAAATTTTATTCCAATCGTTAAAATGGTTTCGGCTGAAGGCCGAGATACAAACACGCCGACAGACAGAATCACAAAAACAACTTTTTCAGATTCAGGGGGTCATACAGCATCGTTATTTATCAAAATCTTGAGTTATATATATTTTACGATCACAACACTTCTCTCTCTCTCTCTCAGAGGTCGAAATAAATAAATCTAAAGATAAAATAGCTACTACACAGTGTGTACAAGACGCCATAGTTTGTGATTTATATGACCAGATTTACATGAAGGTGTGGAGGACAGTATAGCCTGCAGGCGTTCTAATGATTACAGTCAACTCTCAATTCTACGACCCCGGGAATAGCGTCCCTCTCGAAGTAACGACCCGTTTTTGGGGAACCGTGAGAAATGTGGGGAAAAAAGATTGAAAAGTTTAAGGAAATCGGCTGTAAAATGTGTTTTGTTGCATTTATTTAGGTCGCTGCGTTGCAATTATCTTTGTGAGCGCTGTATTACTAGTAACTAGGGTGGGTCAGGTATAAAAAAGACACCACCCCATCAATGCCAGCCAATATCACTTGACTCTGTCCACCCCCTCCCAAAAGCAAGACAATGTTTCCCCGCGTACGACTGCCGCTACATCACGCGCCCGGCTTGCTTTTGCCATTGTTATTTCGATTCTTGATTTGGTTACTATTTTGGTTTGATTTTGTGAACAATTTTTGACGACCCATGCTATTGTTTAACTATGTTATTTTGATTTGGTTACGTTTTTGGTTGGATTTTGTGAACGATTTTTGATGACCCACGTTATTTTTTTTATTTGATACGAACTTATAATTTTGACGAAATGAGTGAAAGGAATACCTTCTTCAAGAAATAGGTAGATTTTATTTTATTTAATTTTTCACGTATTGTCTAAAAAATGCAATTTTTTCGTATGAAGGTCAGGGGTGGAACAAAATCTGTTAAAATTACAATAACGAACCCTTCGAAATAACGACCCTTTTCCAGGGAACCGTGAAAGGTCGTAGAATCGAGAGTTGACTGTACATGTAAAACAAGAAAATTGGTAAATGCAAACGTTTAAGTTAAAGAGAAGGGATGAAGTATTTCTAGACCATTCATAGTCTATCAATAGGTCACATAATTGGGATAGGACTTAATTGGGATATATATATATATACATCCCAATTAAGTTAACAGTATGAGGATTGATATAAGGGACACGAGTGGCGAGCATTAGGATAAATAACCCAATTAAGTTAGCAGATTAAAGAGTGATAATAGGGACAGAAGTGGCTAGCAATAGGATAAGCTATCAAATAAAATATAAAATTTGGGAATATCTAAGACAATGTTTAAGAGTTTATTTTATTACATATATTTATAACCAGGGCCCTGTTTTGGATGACCTAAGAATTATAAAAAAATCATCTGCAAAATATATTTTGGAAAAATTTAAAGAAATAGGTAATTCATACTTGAAAAAATAGAATCTGAAATTATTATGAATATGAACTTGTAATAAATATGCATTACAAAATCAAATTAAACACAAACTTTAAAACTGAAAATTAAGAAATATATAACATAAAATGGATTTGAAGCTATCTGCTTCTGATTTAATAGCTATCTCCTCCCCACAAAACTTTCCAGCCTAGTTACAGTGTCTCACTAGGAATTTGTATTTTACAAATACAAAATTCATTGTCTACATGATCTTCTTGTTCTAACAATTGTGTTGAAAAAACAGTGATTATGTATGCATTTATGAAATATGTATATTATTTAAAAATACTTATTCAATATAAATGCTTACTACTAAATATAAAAGTTTTCAAACCAAGAAATAAATCTAAAAACTCCAAATTTTATAAACATTAGCAAAGACTGACCCAAAAAGACTGTTTTATAACAAGGCGATCACGAGAAGAATTTATATATTCTTGAACATGGTCTTTAATGTACAAAAAAAGAAAATGACTTTCCTAAAAAATTCTGACGTCATTTTTAACAAATGTGAAACTGGGAATAAAAGAAGGGTCAAATAACTTGAGACTGAATATTCTCTCCACTTCCCCCCTTCAAAAGGCTGGAAGTTGTGCTGTGTAAAGATTTAATTTACAAATTAAGGCTCCATCCCACAATCCATGAGGCAAACTACTCGGGTCTAATTTAAAAAAAAAATGAGATTTGGTTTTCTATTTATTTATTTTATAATTTTAGCTTATTTCCGTACTTCTATATATCGTCAAATTATTGTCTATACTATATATAGTGCCAGAATAATCTTTACAACATAATTCAAGCGATCATTTCTAGCTACCCATATTGAGTGCCTAATTTAGACCCAAGGCAATAGGGTTTGAACTCTATGGATTGCAACACTGATGATTTTAGACAATGCATCTCTCTACATAGGCTAATCGAGTCATAATGAGGTGGGCATAAGTAACATATTTCTTTTTCTTTTTTTTCATTTTAACTACCTATTATTAAAAACAGATATTATGCGGTTTTATAAAGATAAATGAGAAATTCAGCTTTTAAAAGATAATTTTAAAACCATAGAAACCAGATGGAAGCTGGATATGCTTGGAATGCGTGAAACAGATTGGAGAGGGAGTTTAGTGATTTAATGAAGAAAGGGATATATCATACATTGAATAGGAAGTGACTAAGGGAGAATATATGTGGTTTTGTTTGTAGTGAAGGTAGTTTGGAAAAGAATGTGGATAGAATTAGTGACAGAATAATGGAAATATTAATTACGGAGAAAGGAAAGCAGTTAGAAGTACTGCAGGTGTATTTTCCTCAATCTGGATTTGATTTGGAGGAGAAAAATTGTAGAAGAACTGGAAATACACCTGGGTAAGAAAAGGTAAGTAGTGATAGGTGACTCAAATGCCAAAATTGGGAAGGAGCTAAAAGGTTTTGAAGAGGTACTAGTAGTTGTTAGGTGGGGAGAAAGAAATGATGAATGAAAAAGACCAAGAATAGGGCACAAGAAATGGTCTTAAGGTCGATAGCAGTTTTCCTGAGAATAGCAGGGATACGTATAGGATAATGAGATATAGCTGGAATAGTGAGTACAAATACCTAATGGACTATTTTATTTAAGAAAGTGAATCAACGGCGTAAACATTGAAAACTAAGCTCCTGACAAGTGTGTCTTATGATGGGGAACATAGACTTTTAATCACTGGTATAAAAATCTTGAGAAAGGGGCGCCTTGTAGTGAATCAGGAAAAGAGTATACAGATATAGAAATTTAACCAGGTGGAGGAGAGTATCAATTTTCAATCAAGACATAAAGAATCACTACCAATGAATGAATTAAAGGAATGGTAAAGGTTAAAAAACGCATGTTGGAGGTAACAGACGAGATATAAGGAAGAACGAGTGGAAATTGATGATAGAAGGAGACTCCATGATGAAATGAAAAGGTAATGGAAGCAGTAAATGCTAATATCAGAGCATTTGGAGAATGGTTAAAAAAAATAACAAAATAGACTGATGATAAGACGTAAAGAAAGGCAGAGAGAAATGCAAAGAAGATAGTTAAGCGAAGGGGCAAAAACATGAATGGAAGATTTGACTAAAATGATACAGACTTATATCAAAGTGAGTAAAAGTGTATTATGTAGTCAAGTTAGCAAAAGGAGGAGGGGAGGGGGAAATAGGAAATATATCAAAATATGGTTGAAAAAGAAAGGATAGTAAAAATAACGAGGAGGTGAAAAAGATGTATAAATAATTTTTTGAGTGCTTGTTGAACCCAGAGGGGTAAGGGTTTCTACCGAAGAAAGAAGAATAAATGGATGCATATATTGAGGAAGTTAGCAGACAGAATCTGAAAGGAGGTAGATGTGGCCTTAAATAGGATGAGGAAGGGAAGGGAAATAGGAGTGGACGAATTCACTGTGGAAATGACAACCACAGCAAGAGAAATGGGTCTATATTAGTGGTATAATAGAGTAGTAAGAGTAATGTGAAGGAGCAAAAAAGTGCCAAAGGATTGGACTAAAGGTATTATATTACGAAAATTCAAGAAAGGATAGGAAACTGTGCAAAAATTATAGGGTCATAACACTGATGTTTCAATACGCAAAAATGTACAAAAAGATTCTGGAAAGGAGAACTATGAAAAAAGTAAAGGGAAGATGGAAAGAGGAACAGCATGGGCTCAGAGAGAAGAGGTCGAGAATAGATTTAATAATAAGAATTGTACAGTTATTTGAAAAGAGATATGAGTTTGTAAAGGATTTGGTAATGGCATCCATGAATGTGTTATCCCTGTTATTTGACTTCGGGGGTAATTGAGTTGAGATCTATTGTCTAGACTTTATAAGAAGTCCAGTCTAAGGGAGACGTTTTTGGTCAGACACTGGTCTCGTGGGTAATGTGGGAAGGGGATAGGGAATGGAGATGGGAAAGCAAACATAGGAGGGCCAGGGGGTGACTATGGTGTGAAGATGTTAGCTATTGGGGCTCAAGGGAGAAATAGGGGTAGGGTGGGGTTGGATGTTTGGTGAAAGGGGAAGATAAGGAAAGGAAGGAGATAACTTAGGGGCAGGGACTTTTGTAAGTGCTGGAGTGGAGTGGAGACGTTTGGGGGTACAGGAGTTGAGGTTTGGGCAGTAGAAGATGGGCTCTAGGACCCTGCCTTAGCGCTGACATCCTCTTAAGTGTCTTCTCTCGGTGGGCCTTTCTGGAGTGGTGGGTGTAGCCAATCTCGTGAGATCGTCGGGGAAACGACTGGTTCAGATGAAAAGTACACTTGGGTGGTAAGGGGTAAAAGGTTGTTGGAAGGAGTCCCAGCAAAGTGAGTCACGGTGGGATGGGAAGAGGTCCTGGCAATATGAGTCGTGGTGGAACAGGCTAAGGTTGAAAGAGACTTAGACTAAAAGACAATGTTGCTCCTTCTGACTTTAACCATTTATTTGCTCTTTCGGGAGCATGTGGTGCACCAGGATTTCGTAGAGACTGACATACGAATGGATTTCCCCTGTTGCCTTTACCTCCCCCACTTGCCAATAGAGTCATCGAAAAGTAGAAGAAGCAATGGCTGATTTGTTATGCGAGTTACAGGTTATTTTCACAGACCCTTATCCTCGTTGCATGAGCTTAGCATTACATGACTTGGTACGTTTGAATTTAATTGTACAAAAAACACGTTTTGGGTTGTTTGTGGCCCGACTCAGGATGTCCACCATGTCAGAAGCGTCAATCTAGGTTACCTACGAAAGGGCTGTATTGCTTTGCAAGTTACAGGCAGCATACGCTAGCCCATACCCCCATGAAATGATGGTAAGAAATGGATAATTTCATTTGATGAGTGATGGAATGATTATGAGGTTGTAAATGTTACCGTGTTACCTTTTAGCGTTACCGTTTTACCTTGTTACCTTTTACTTTACCATTTTTTTTATCATGTTACCTCTTTACTCTAGACTTGGCCGTTTATCTGGTCTTTCTTCCTGCAGGACGTAATTACCTAGTGTCCTTATGATGGGGTTTTCATGGTTTACTACTTGTTCATAAAACCTGTTTCTTTTTTCATGGAAGAGTTAGGCGAGTGTCTTGCTTTTTGTCATTGTGTGTAGATGCTCGATTCTTGACCCTATATCAACACCAATTATAGTTCTGAGTATTTTATTTTGGATGGTTTGGAGTTTGCTGAGATAGGTCTTGGCTGCGTAGCCCCATACTACGCAGCCGTAAAGTATGATCGGTTGTATCACGCATTTGTAGATGGTAAGTTTTGTTTGTTGACTTTGTTGATTACCTTTAAGAAGAGGGTAAAGTTGAATGAAAACCGCCTTTGCCTTCCTGTTGGTTTCAGTGGTGTGTTTTGCCCATGTTAACTTCTTGGCTATATGTATCCCTAAGTATTTTGTGTCAGTCTTGAATGGTATTTCTTCTTGGTATATCGTAAAGTTTTCCGGTGGTATCTGTCTTCTTCTGGATACGACTGATGCAGTTGATTTGGTTGCATTTACTTTGATTCTTTATTTGGAGAGCCAGGATTCAAAAGTCTTTAAGTAACGTTGAATTGCTAAAGAGGCATAGTAGATGTTCCTTTCCCTGGTGTATGTCAAAGTATCGTCGGCAAAAAGTCTTATAGTCATTCTCGGTTTAGTCGGGACGTCTGACACGTAGATGTTGTACAAGAAGGGAGCCAGGACCGACCCTTGCGGTACTCCCGCCTCTGCTTGTACTCTTTCCGATAAGGTGCCTTCGACAGATACTTGAAATTGTCTATTATTAAGGTAGTTGTAAATCAGATGTATATCGCAACGTGGGAAGTTATAGTTTAACATTTTTTGGATAAGGCCAAGATGCCATACCTTATCGAACCCTTTCTCCACGTCAAGAAATATGGCTGTTAGATAATCGCGGTTGTTGAATGAGTCATTGGCGTCTTCAGTGAAGTTCAGTAATGGGTGGATGGTTGAATGGTGTCTTTTGAAGCCAAATAGAAGGTCCGGAATTATCGTGTGTTCTTGTGTGTCTTTTTAATCTTTTTATTTTCAGTATTTCAAAAAATTTATCTGTCGTTTTAATAGATTTAGTAGGGCGCCTATTTTGAGGAAATCTGCCGTTTTTTCCAGGTTTTAGAATGGTTACCACCTTAGCCTCTTTCCAGATATTAGGGAAATATTCAATTTTAAGGGCTGCATTGAAAATCAGTGCAAGGTGGTCAATTGCTGTTTCGGGTATGTTTTTTTATCATTTGGTTTTTTACTCCGTCTAGTCCTGTGGCCTTATTCTGTTTTAGCTGTTTGATAGTGGCTTGGAGCTCTTGTTTTGTGACGGAAGTTGGTGTTTCTGTTATGGGTCTTTGTATGAAGTTATTGACTGATCTGGTGACTTCTCTGTTGAAATTTTCGTCTTATATGGGATTAGGCTTAACTTGATCTTCAAGAGTTAGTGCTATTGCTTTTGCTTTGTCCCCGCTGTTGTAAGCCATTCCCAATTGCCCGTGGATGGCTGGCGTGTTGGATCCTATAGAAGTCCCTTTAAGTACTTTAGTTATAGTCCAGGCTTTCTGAATATTGGTGGCTGTGTCATTAACAAATGTATTATAGTTGTTTTTCCTGATTTTGTTGACTGTTCTTTTTACTATTGCCTTGAGTCTGTTATATCTGATACGTTCGTTTGGAGTTCCCAACCTCTGCCAGTCCCTACGTGCTTCCCTCTTAAGGGCTAGCAAATAGCTTAATTCAGGTTGGTCGATTTTGAATTCATGTTGTTTTGTGATGTCGTAGTGTTGACCTTGTAGTATTCTTGGATGGTTATTGTAAATAAGTCTATGGCTGCATTGATGTCTTGCTCAGTATGTATGTCTATGTTCCTTGTTAGGGCTTCTTGTAGGTCCAATTTGTATTTATTCCAGTCGGTCGTGCTTGTTTTTGGTATGCGCCAATTGGTTTGATGTTCAAGGTTGACTTCCCATTCGCATAGTAATGGGTTATGGTATGAGTCAAGCTCTTGAAGTACTGTTATCGAGTCTGGTGTTATTTTTAGGTTGGTTAGAATTATGTCTATTATGTCTGGTCTATGGAGATAGTTTCCGGGATAGTAGGTGGGTGTATCTGGTGCTAGTATGTTGTAGTCCGTTTCGTTCGAGTGCTCCTCCAGTATACGTCCGTTGGTGTTTGTAATTTGACTATTCCATAATGTGTTTTTACTGTTTAAGTCGCCGCCTATGAAGAAGTTCTCGGCTGACGTGACATTATCTAGGTCTTGTTTTAGTAGCCTCTTGGACGGTGGGTTTTAAGTGGCCACGAAGTTGATAAGGCTGGACTTGGTGTTTATTGTAACCGTTGTGGCCTCGAGGTTTTGTGAGTCATAGTCTGCCCTATAGTCTGATAAGTGGTGTTTTGTAATGACAGCTGTACCCCCTCCCCTTTAATGTTCTCTGTCCATCCGGTATATACTGTATCCTGCTATGTTCAGTCATTTGTTAGCTTGTAGGTGAGTTTCACAGATGAGGGCCAGGTCAATACCATAGGCGCTTAGTAACTATTCAAGTTCGTGTTTCTGGTTTAGTATTCCATTGGCATTCCAGATTTGGATCCTTAGATGATTTTTTTTCTTTCAAGGTATTTTTATTCATCATCTCTACCGAGGAAAAAGTCCGTGGCTGCTTCTAGTGGTATCATTAGTTTGGATGTTTTGTCTTCATCCTGTTTGATTTTTGTGAGATATGGTCTGAGATGTTTTATAAGTCCGCAGATGTTGATCTCTTTTAGTATGTTTATTATCTCCTTGAAGTCAAACGGGGTGGTTTTCTTGTGTTCCTTAGTTTGATGTACATCGTCACTTCTATTGATTAAAGTATCCCTTTAGCTGCTTGGTGTCATGTTAAAACGGGTAGGTGCCACTGGTTTATTGTGTAGTAAAGGAAAGTCCTTGTCGTTTGTAGACAGCTTTTGTGTATGAGTGAAAAGTTTCTGTTGTCTCTGTTCTATTTTTTTCGACTAGTTATTGGTACTCTGGACACTTAGAGTAATTGTCCGTTTGTTTTCCCTCCACAATTAATACAGCTTTCTGGAATAGTTGTGTCTTTCTTTGGGTATTCGGTGGTCAAGTGGGGTATCAAGCACTTGACACACCGCAGCTTGTTTGAACAGTTATTTTTTTAGTGATCAAATTTCTGGCATCTATGACATTGGAGAATATAATTCTGAGATTGTATATAGCGCTCTATTTTCACTCGGGTGTTGTTAATGTATGACTCTTGGAACAGCTGAAAATTCTTATCAGTTCTTGTCAGGGTACATACGAAAATTGGTATAAGTTTGACCTGGTCGTGTGGATTGTTTTCGTGTTGTGTGGTCGATGTAAACTGCCGCACGTCTGTTGGTGTGTACCCCAATAGTTGAAGTTCTTCTCTAATTTCTTCTGTTAACTTATTTGGGGGAAGACCTTTTATTACTACTTTGAGGGGTTTGTCCCTTGGCAAGGTGTACGTGTGATATTCCTGGCCAGTCGTTTTTATCATGGGTTTGCAAAGATTTGAAATCCTCTAGGGTGTTGGTGTGAACTTTTAGGCCGTCTTTGATGTAGAAAATTTCAATGTCCCTACCATGGTTGTTTTCATTGTTTTAACAATGTTCGAGTAGTTGGCCGTCCTTGAAATTACTATTGGGGGTAGTTTTGGTTTGAATTCTTGGGTATTTGCAGTGTTTGCCTGGGAGTTAGAGTTCAGTAAGTCCATTGTTTCCATACTGTTCTCGTTGTCTGATAAAGTCTGGAATTTGTTGGTCACCCTGATTGCCTTTGACAGCTTGTCTTCCTTGTTCTTAAATAGAAGTTTTCGTTTAAGTATCGTTGCTGCAACAAACTCATTGTCAGATCCCATCTCTTCGTCTGTTAGGTCTGCCTCCACGTCAATATCTCTGGAAGAATCTTTAGTTATTTGGCTTTTTTGGTGAGCCCTTGTATGGTCAGGGTTTTTGTCCATCTTTTTTCTGTTGTTGGCCCTGATAAGGGCCGAAAACACTTTACGGAATTATTACTAAAAGCCTCTTTTAGTCTGTCAATTTGGTCTCAGAAGTATATGTAATCAAAGTTTGGTCTATTTCTGTAGAATTCCGTCTCTGCGGTTGTTCCCGCTGGAATCTGATGTGTAAGATCAGCAGTGGCTTTTGAAGTCCAAGCTCCTAAGCAGAAATTCCCAGTCGGACGACCTTTGTTTCTCGGTAGATTTCACCAGATTTACGAGCGAAATATCACAAAAACTTTTGATCTCGATGCGATCTCCTCGATGACCTATGATGTCGATCCTTGATGTCAATCTCGATCTCCTCGATGTCGATCTCGTACTCGATCACGGACATACGAGCCGTTCGGCTGTTGCCCGACTCAGAACTACCGGCTTGACAGTTACGCCAAACCAGGGTATCAGCGAAAGGGCTGATTTGTTGTTTGAGTACCGAGTCATTGCCATGACTCTTAACCTCGCGAATGAATTTATAAACCTGATGAAATGGAACAGATGAAATGAGCCTGCAGAATACTACAGGTGACTGATTTTGTAACCCGACTCAGGACAGTACTGACTTGACCGTAATGCCAAACCAGGTCTGCCTGCGAAAGGGCTATATTTGTGTTCGAGAATAGAGTCACTTTCGTGACTCC
>CABFVX010008136.1:15186-26087 GCA_902151425.1 Timema shepardi | reverse complement strand
ACCCCCACCACCGCGTCTACAAGCTATTAATTTCCCCGCCGCGCCCTAGTACATGATGCCCTAGCGCATGAATATCTTACCTACTCCGGTGGTTCCCCTGAAACCGTAATTTGGCTACTGCTAATTTTTCATTATAAGTCCACCAAAATAGTTCTGCTGACTGCTCTAACTTTGCGAAAAAGGTGCTCACACTATCCTCTGCCCTGCCTTGAAATACTGGTATACATGGGATAAGAGAGAAATTCCTAGCATACATGGAGGCTGTTATTGATTCATTTACCTGACTCGTATTAGCAGCATGGTTCATACGGTCTTGCCTTAAAGTTTCGTTTTCTACTTTTAAATCATGAATTTGTGTCCTTAAAAGATATATGGCTGTCTGTAAGTCGACGTCTCGCCCTTCTAATCTTACTGGGGGGTAGCCATGATAACAATTTTGCAATGGAATATTTTAAATTTTGGAATTATTTGTCAAAATATAAAAATGAAACTTCAGAATTTTAAATACATCCTAAATAATAACTGAACACATAATATAGGCTAAACCAAATCAAAGTAGTACAATTCCCTACCTTGGTGTTGCTGTTGTTGTGGATGACGTTTGTGACGTCACTATTGTCATCTGTACATTCATGTTGGTTAAGATTTCCGACTTATCTTATTTTTAGATAGCAGCTGATACACTCACACGCGCGTTTATCACTCCGTTCGTGGCTTGCGGTACAAAGTTTTATCAGTTAGTATCGCCTTGCTTCCACACCTAGCGTAATCAAGCTAGCAGCACGCGTAATGGAACTTCTAATCAGCTAACCTTAACATCAGTTTTATAATATTTTACTTATGTCTCGACATGTTATCCCTTACACATCACTTAATTCCTTTTGATGACGCTTTATCACTCATTCTTCACTTTGGATACACTTTGATAAGTCCCAATCCTCACTTATATCACTACTTTGTAACGTCCCTATCCTACTTCTGACAAAACTTTGTAAGGTCACTGGTTTTATTTGGGTGCCCGGTAGTCCACCCTAACTACAGTACTACTGCGGCACCGTAGGGAGTTACATGGTTGGGATGAACTCTGAGCAGTAGGGGTTGGAATGGATGGTTCGTGGGGAATGAGACTGGCGAGTTAGTTCAATAAGGTATATTTATTAATATATTCAGATGCTAAACTACTACAGGAGTCACCGGATAGATCTCCCGTGACGAGGGAGCAGGCACGATAACGGTCCCACAACTTTTATGTAGACCCGCGATCGACCCTCCGGCGGGGGTGAACCACCAGATCACATTTTATATCGTCATTCCGTCAGACGTGCTAGATACCACCACACATACACTAAGCATGGCCTCCAACATTCAATAACCATGTGGTATTCTCACACACAAAACTTTTTGATCTCGATGTTCACCAGCCAGGAAGGTCCATCGGTCGCACCGTGCTTTCTCATAAACAGGATGCAAGCTATATGAGCTATATGCTACTATCAACAGGAAGGCAGGCAACCCAAAACTCTTGACTTTCAAGGAAATATACAAGTGTGGGTTAACCTCCTGCCAGAATAAGCCTTAAAATAATTATACTCTTACAATTAAGTTTTATAAGTTTTACTTCATAAAATCGTTTGTATACTTTTCTATTATTGTGCCTCAACAGTTTTACAAGTCAAATGGAAAAATATATATATGCAAGGTCCACTTTTTGTTAAGTTTGTGACCACATAGAACGTTAGAGCCATTATAATCTTGAGGACAAAAATTTCTATGATCCCCATAATTTCTTTAGCCTATGATAAAGTAAAAAGGCTAATATTTTAAATAAATATTATTCTAAAAAGTTCAGTAAAATTATACAGCTTGAAAACAAAAATAGGTTTGCATTCAATTTTATAGATTTACTATTACCAACTAATATTCATCCATATTTTCGGTTCGGATTATACGCTAATTTGTTTTTGAATACAATATTATGTGCTATTTATTAATTTATTATTATTTATTTAGTAAGACGAGGTGATTAGAAAATATAAAAACATTTTCAATTAATGAGTTAAAAAAATAATACTCAATTATGCGCCCACCACGCGCAACGAATATAATTTAAAAATAGGTTTGAATCAATAAGTATTTTCCTACTCATAATGTCAACTTTAGGCCTCAACTTAAACTACAATACCTATTACCTTTCAAAAGGGGTGGGGGTTGAACTAAGCAAAGAGAGAGTAAAGGAACAATAAGTGAACTGGTCTCACAAACCAGCTCTTGTTCGCACGCGTGCGTGTACACACACACACACACACACACACACGCACGCACGCACGCACACACACACACACACACACACACACAAGAGATTTGTGGATTTCTGTTTGACTATTCTAGTGCCATAAATATCGATGCTTAAATTGTACGTTTACCATTCTCAGACGAGTAAATTGATTCCTATTTCTGATTTAAAATACTGGGAACATAATTTTAAAGCTTCACAATATTGGGATGAATGGTTTGTCTCGTCACTTCTAAAACGATCGTGGCAACGCTGTAAATGGAAGACCTTAGTAAATTGCAAACGGTACACGTAGTTCCTGATATTCCTACAAGCAGCGTTACACTACGGTTATTTTATGATTATTATTATTATTATTATTATTATTATTATTATTAGCACCGCGTCTTACTACCCGTTCGGGTTATACGCACTTACGCAAATGTGTAATGGTAGGGTGATTGTGAGATGAAATGGAGGACCCCCCAGTTTAACGCGGAATCTGAACCACGCTGGTGGCCTGGCATTCCCCAAATTCACAAGATGTCTTGTCAGAGGTGAAGGAAGGGTTTGATTACCAAACTATTTCAAACTTAATTTTATAAATAACCTTTTAAAGCTTAGTATTAAACTACTAAATTATAAATAAATAGCTAAAATAAGGATAAAAATATCATATAGCCTTGTGATTTCTTCTTTTTCCAACATTAATACATACATACATACATACATATTAATCTTGTTAAATTAATTATTCATTTAAAATAAAATAAAAATAGAATACTAAATAAATATTCTAATCTATGAAAATTGAATTAAATCTACTTATGCTTTATATAGTAAAATTCAATTTTGAATATTTCACTTAATGAAGTCATTATTAGCTAAACAGTGCGAGGATGAATATATTATAGTTTTCATTGTATAATTTAATTAGTATGATTAGTAAAATCTATACAGAGTCTTCTTTCTAGATAATATAAATTCCTTTTGATTGGTGAAAACCGATTTCAAATCCATAGAGTGGTTTTGTCACAATCTTTTATTTTGTAATACCATGTTTTATGGGTGAACGAGGGTTGACCGGTTCCTTAAAGCGTAAACACAAACTTCCAAGAAATGATATTGTGTGCTGAGTGAAACCTCCCTTCAAATAAATTGATTGTATTGTGAAGCCGCGTTCACATGAGGCCAGTTGATGAGCAAGTTAGTAGACTTGCGCCAGTTGAACCTGCCCAAAACTATATTACTGTACTACATAAACTAGATCATATTCCAAACATTAAATTATAAAATCAGTACTTTGATATCATAAATCAACAAGTTAAAATCATCGTAGACAGAAATTTATTGCAATGTTGTGTTACAGCATTGTTACAATATTGAAAGAAATTTTCACTTTAAGCCTTAACGGAATGGGGTTCGTCATTCTATGAAATAACTAGTTAAATCATAGAATACAACAGTATACACTATGACTCAGTCAGATAATTCATTAAATACATAGCTATTTCATGAAATAACGGATTTTACACATTAATGGTAATATATATCACCAAATGGCTGTTTGTTGGTAGGAGGGTTAGTGTTTGTGCTATGGCCGGCGACATGCATTTCTTAAATGAACATTGTCGTGGGTTGTTGGTAGCGTGCCAGGTTCTGTTGGCAGATTTATATTGCGGCGTTACATTAGCGGGGAGTGCTAGTAAACCTTACACGAGTTGAAAACAAAAATACAACATTAATATCACGAGGACAAAGATCTGGGATCTATGTCGGCTGTCGAACAAACAACAATCAGCCTCAATACACGTCCTATTTGTGGTTTGTAGAACAAGACATTGCAGGGGACGTTGGGAAATAGAAAATAAGACAAAGTGTTTACCTCATCTTACTATATTTATCTTAGTATATTTACACAGGGGATATGTACTAAGAATAGGAAATGTATCCCCATTTACGTGAAGAAAGAATGGAAAAATATTTAGTGAAACACACCCTCAATAGACTCGACCGGGATTCTAACCCTGATCTACCCACTACCAGAAACCCAGTCTCGTGTGAGAGTGACACAATAGGTCATGCAGTGCTTGATGTGGTTTGAATTATTTTGCCAATTTTTGAAATAATGTATATTTGAAAATATGCCCAATTTGGGATTCGAACCTGGACATTTGTAACTAAAATCAACTTGACCAATTGTGGGAAACAATCACCCAAGACTCCAGAACCGTAGGGCAAGGGGATACTGGTAAGGAGGGAGGGGCTAAATTCAAGTTTGACGATAACAGAAAAATCGGGGTTCAAATTCCAGCTGGCTGTTTGCGGGTGTTTTTTCCCTAAATGGTTTTCCACTCTCCCTCCAAGCCAAAATGAGAACATTTCCTCTAAATTCAACCTTCTTCATCCCTAAACATTATCGTAATTAGTGCATACGACGTGTGTATCCCGGGTAGATGGTAAGACGCGGTGCTAATGAACATAGTAAAGAGCAGATATAAAGATCACAATGGGCCACTTGGCCCAGCACTTGCTCAGTATAGCACTGGTGAGTTGTGAGTTGTGAGAAGAGGGGGAAAAAATTGTTGACAAAGTGTCTCACGTAAGAATACCAACATGCTGATGCTGATATCACTACTCCGGGAGGGTGAAGGGGGTACAGTAAAGCAACATTAGGGTCATTATGACATGAAATAGTGTCGTATTTTGTATTTACCGAGGAGAGGAAAGGACCGACATCCGTTGGGGTTTGCCGCTATAATTCCGGCTAATGTTGGTGTGTAGGGGAGAGGGTGGGTTCTTGAAGCCAACGGGCGGAACAAGGTAACGTCCCAGAAGAACTCGTCAAGGAAAGGATCTCCATCTCTCTCTCTTTTTAGCCAGTTACTTCACTCTTCTCTATTCCCAGGGATACCAACCCACAGGGATTTAGGGTGAGAAAGTGATCTCTCTTTTTAGCCAGTTACTTCACCCTTCTATATTCCCAGGGATACCAACCCACAGGGATTTAGGGTGAGAAAGTGTTTTTTATTTAAATTTTACGGGGGAATGAAATTCAAGAGCTGTTGTTTTCCTATCTATATTTGAGTGTTTTAATGGTTAGGAAGCTTCAGAACTGACATTACCACAAGAAATAAAGCAGTGTGAGGATATTTCTCTTCAAGCCTCTTTAAATCTAATCTTACTGAAGTTTCAAACCTCCTTCAAGCCTGATTTCTTTGTCTGCCTATTCCTAAGTGAAGTCTGAAACTCGATATCAACAGATTCGCCAATCATCAGTCTACTGGCAGGCTCACTTCTGATTTATGAGGTGATCTCTGAGATTCCTAAATAAAAAATGTGCTTCCGATCACACAAAATATAAAAAGGATCCCCTGGTGTACCTTATCTCTAAACATGACCTAATTTGATCTTTGGCTTATACATCACCCCTCCCTCATATCGGTAGGTCTAGCCGCCTTTTCATCACAAAATGACTTTGATTGATTGATTCGCACACAAAAAAAAGCAAGTATTTCGCTTCATCTTTCATAAGATGCGACAAGAAACTCTTGAGAAGGTCGCGGGTTAGTTGCCCGTCTACACGTCACACCTTTAGGGAATTATTATTTTTCTTACTCCACGTCCGGACTTTTTAATTCATTCTCCATTAGGTTTGTTTCTGTCCTTCCAGGTGAGAAAAAATCCAAAACTTGAGAAATACAAGATTTCGGATTTAAGATAATGGACATAACGTACATTTTGAGAGTTTTTAATACATTATAATAATCTCACCAAAAGAGCCATAGATACAAATTTCGCTACCTCCCGTAATGAGACATCTAGAAAAATTAAAAACAACGGGGAAAAGACTTTGCACCTGTTGGGGTAAGTATGAGGAGGGTAGAGCTTAGAAGAAACCTAACAGAATTTGCTTGGAGGTGGAGTGTAAAATCATGTCACAGCCAAATCAATGTGATCTCGACGTTTAGTCCACGTCCCTCCAATGTGAGTGACCAGGACATCAATGGGAAGGTGAGAACAAGTATATTGTTGGTTGATTACAAAACGTTATGGACTAGTAATGAATTGTTATGATTATCTCTGCACAAGATTGACAAGGTATTGACTGAAGAGCACAATTTCTCTACAAGGTAGCAACTAGGCATTGTCTCTATGTGTAAGTCGCTCAGTTATTCTTTAGAAAACAACAAAATGGAAAGAAACCATTTTACCGGAGCATAAATAATACAATATTTAAAAAAATATTAAAAATGATCGTAATTATGTATTTCATTTACCGGCTAACCAGACTAGAAATGGCCTCTTAAGGGAGAAATGGCAAAGAGCTTTATCAGCATTTTCCTTGAGAGACTGATACAAACTAAGATGAGAAAATAAAATAAGTGTTTGGTGTCATCAAATGGCATATATGTGTGTCGACTGTAGGCACTGTTTGAACAATAAAAAATAAACTTCTCAAAACTATAATCTGTCGCATCATATTTTTTGTAATATTTTTCATTTCAAGTTAACAGGTACTTAGCTCAATTTAAATGCTTCTCTTATTTTAGAAAATAAACACACTTTGATTCTTCTAACTTTTCAAAAAGTTTTTCGAGTAGTCCTAGTTTAGTACACCAGAGTACAGAGCTAAAAGGTCGTGAAGTTTCCAGTAGTTAGTTGAATATAACTTAATTTTATTTCTCTTCAATCTTTCGTCTCGCTGGAGTAAAGCAGCTCATTGCAGTCCATCTTGAATACGTTGAGAAGGAGTGTGGGCGAAATATATACAACTTCTCTCTGTCTCTTACATAGCTATAGAGCTATAGTGACTTGTCTGACCTGGCGGGAGGAAATAGAGGGGAACAAACAATAACATTTAATTTGTTTAAAATCCTTCCCTAAAGTTATGATTTTTGAGTCAGTATTAATCATGAATACTGTTTTGTAGCTGAAGTTAATTTGAAATGTTTATTTATTATATAAATGTAAAATTTTATTAACAATGTAAAATACATTTAAAAAATTATTTAGTTTTTGAAATATTAGTGTACATTGGGCTTTTATTTAACAACTTAAACATTTTGTAATCATAAATATTGTGATTGATCCATGTAGGCTTGATGTGGACATCACATGTCATACTGACAGTAATCAAGGTCACATAAACAGTTTACAAATCCATAACATGGATGGTTGACCATACTAGGTGTAGTGGCAATATAACCGGGACGTCAGGATTTTAACTCTGACTGAATACACTTTTTTTATGATTTCAAATAATACTTTCTCCTCTTTTAACAGATAGATATGTCGACAACTTACGTTAAAATGCATTAGTTTCCTTTTATTTTCTAATGTCTCTATGTACCAAAAACTGGAGGGTACTAATTAAAAGCGTATAACCCGAACGGGTAGTAAGATGCGGTGCTAAATAATAATAATAAAATAAATAAAACTAATTAAAAATCAAATACTCCTGAGAACATATCTGGTCTACAGCAGAGCTGATAATAGTCACAAATTCAACCACCGAGTGCTGTGGTCGACACGTGAGTGTGAGAAGAGGGTTATTATTGCTGTTATTGTAACTCATTTGATAATGTTTATTGTGTAACATTTCCCCGTCAAAACCAAATTATTAATAACTTTCTTGGACGTAAGTTTTTCCATCTGTTACGTGTAGTACCTTGACATCCTCCTCAACTTAACCAGTCTCCATCACAGAAGTCTACCAAGAGAAAGAAAATGGCAACCTCCCCACAACAAGTTTATAAAGGCGGCAGCAATAGGTCTCTCCAATAGAGGTAAAGAGACGGGGCCAAATTGGTTTTCTAAGAGAGAGAGAGAGAGAGAGTAAAGCTTTTAGAACTCAAAAGTACCTATACCGGTTGAACGATTCTTTTGAACACCCTGTGATACCTAAGCTACTTTTAAGTTGATTGAAATTTCTTTGATATTTATAAGGTAATTAATGTAGTGTAGAAAATATTCGAAAGGGGGTTGAAGAAAGAAGAAAATGAAGTCGCGATCACGGCTAATATTCGGGTACCTGAACTTATATTTAAAATCTTATTGATAGTGTGGCTATGTATTTTATTATCTTATCAGGAAACGATAGCAAGGTCAGTGGCGAAGTGCGATGATAATTTTTTTGGGGGTAAAATGAGTCATGAACACTCATGAAGGGGCACCCGTACTACTAATACTACTACTACTACTACTACTACTACTACTACTACTACTTCCTTCACTCATAATATTAGTGACATAACTACATTAGTTCCATTAAATTAACAAATAGTTTAGGTAGGTGATATAAATATAGACGTATTAGATGCAAATGACATCACAATAGAAAGTTACAGCAATATTCTTGCTTCTCATGGCTTAGAATGTAAAATTAATAAAGTTACAAGGGAAGGAATATTGTAAAGTAGGGTGGTTAAATCGTGCCTGGATCACACACATATGTTCGAACAACCAGACAAATAACAAGCAGTATAATGAAGACTAAAATTACTGATCATTATATAGTAGCATTAGAAATTGAATCCAACAAAAATAATGATTTTTATAGTAAAACTAATAATAGCTCTATTTTATTGGATAACCTTGATGAGAATTTAGTTAAAATTAAACATAAAAACGTCAATTGGGATGAGTTACAAAATCAATAAAAAGTTGGATAATTATATGCAAACATTGCTTAGATATTTAATGGCATATATGATAGCTAAATATAAATATAATCCTTTTGGAAAATGCATACAAAAGAAATGGAAAACACCAGATTTGATCAAAGAAATGCTCCACAGAGATAAATGATTTAGGATGTGGAAAAGTTGCCCATCTGCAAATGACTATAAAATAGAGTACCAAAGAAAAAGAAAATTTGTCGATAAATTAATTTTTAAATTGAATTAAACAAAGTGAGTAGTAATATTAAGAAAACATGGTATAAAATAAATTAAATTATGGGTAGAAAAAGTAAAATGACAATTGATGAAGTAATAAATAAACATTTAGGAAAAATTGAGAAAATTGAAAATATTGCAAATAATTTTTGTGAAAGATTCAAAAACCAAGTCACACATCTATAATATACTTGCAACATGCAAATAGACAAAACGAATGATCGAAACAACTACCAGATCCAAAGCATGTCTATACCTAGGACTACATGTTCCAAAATAATATACTTTATTGATAAACTAGATATAAATAAAAGCCAAGGAATAGATAAAATCAGAATCAAAGGCTTAAAATCTATAAACAGCCAAATTACCCCGTTAATAATAAAACTAATTAATTTAAGTATACAACAGGGTGTAGTGCCGTAAAAACTTAAAAATCGCAATTATTAGACCAATTTATAAAAAAAGGGAAGCACTTAGATTATGGAAATTACAAACCTCTATCAATTATACACGTATTAGACAAAATAACGGAAAGATATGCTACCAACTACTTGATAAATTATTTAAATAAATATAAAATAATTGGCAAAAGACAATACAGATTCCAAAAAAAACAAAGGTACAGAAATACTTTTACACACTTTTACTAATCAAACGCAGGAGAAATTAAACGAAAACAAATTCATAGCTATAGCATTATTTTTTATAGACATGTCAAAAGCGTTTGATACATTAGATAAAGATATTTTACTAGAACAACTTTATAAAACTGCTATCAGAGGTAATATTTATGAGTGGTTTCAAAATTACTTAACAAATAAGAAAATAATAGTTAAAATAAATAATATAGTAAGTGAAGAATTGGGTATAAATATTGGAGTATCACAAGGATCTATTCTTGTGCCAATACTATACTTAATCTATACAAGAATAATGTCAAACTGTTTACAGAACTGCGGTATGTTTATGTATGCTGACGACACAATACTTTATGCGGTGCACTAAAGTGTAGATAGAGCTAAATAAATGTTGCAGGAAGGTAGTAGGATACAAAACTGGACTCACGATTATAAATTAATAATCAACATTAAAAAACGCAAACAATGCATATCTGACTAACATATGTTATAAAGTATAAATTAGATGTAAAAGGTAATTGCTTAGGTTGCTTACATAATATAAAACTGTGTAATTGTTTTAACATCTACGCAAGTTGAGACATATAACTATTTTGGGCTAACGATGTATTCTCATATGAAATGGAATACTCACATAGACATAATGAGAAGGAAGCCAAGAGCGGGAATGGTTAATATTGTAACAACTTACATTATAACAACACTCACCAACTGGGACAGCCGCTCTCACAAGGTCAACACGCGGCACTAGCTTGACCAGCGACCTCCGCTCTCGCCAAATACAACAAGCTGACTGAAGGTGTGTCTACGCCGGGCCGCAATGAAGCTCGACCACGTGTTCGGCCAGCAAAGAAAATGGGAAGAAGAGTTCCGCTTCCGCCTTCGCCGAGCTTCGCGAAGCTGCTACGTGCTTCGATATGCGCCTCGAACTTCACCTCCCCCCTAGTTTGTAATGTTCTCCAACCTTCCCTTCCTTCGATCCGCCCCCCTTTCTGAGAATTATATTTCATATAAATACTAGTGGCACCGGGATCTCAGGTCACTTACTACCCCACCGGCTTGAGGATAAGAGGTGAGGACAGCGACTAG
>CABFVX010008136.1:0-14397 GCA_902151425.1 Timema shepardi | reverse complement strand
TTATATAATAGAGGGTGGGGGGGGTTGCAATATATGTATACTAAAACAATATGTTACATTTGATATTCTAAAAATTGTGTATCATTAGCTAATAGAAACACATCTAGGCTATGGTATTACCTCCTGAGGAAAGACACGTAATCTATATTTAAATCCATTAAGAAATATTCAAATCAAAATTCTTAAAATAATGAGTGAAAACAACAATAGTACCAAAGTCTGGAATAAGGAGTGGAAACCATTGACGGTAAAAAACATGTATAACTGTAAAATAATAATTCAGTACTACTACTCAGAAAAATATAAAGTAGGACAGGCTCATAGTCACTACACCAGAAAACGACAGTACAAAATACCTTTATATATAAATAAATACGGAAAACCACACATGAAAATAATAATAGTACCAACACTTTTTAACATGATACCGGATACCCTTTTGGGAATAGATAAAATATCAAACGTTAAAAGAGAAATAAAAAAAAATGCTAATTGGCTCACAGACTTAATGAAATAATAATAATACTAGAGTGACTAATATGACAAAAAAGCTTTGAAATGAACTCAAGACTGGTTTTCAAATATTAAATACAATATAAAAGATTTAAGGAATTAAATTAAGTATTAGAATTATCTTAGTTGTAAGAATAGACTTAAAGGAATGAAATGTATTTTTTATATATTTACACTATTACATGTACGCATGACATTTATGGTGAGGCACCAGCTGACAAGCACATTTTTCTCAGCTGGACCATGTTTAAAGATTAAAAATATGTACTCCTGATACAATAAAAAACAACAACGACTACTACTACAGTAAAAAACAACAACAACAACTACTACTACTAATGATGATGATTATAATAATGATATCATTTTTTTTCTATACCTTCTGTGAAATATCTAGCTTTGGTTTTCCTATTTTTCCTTTTAAATGCACTTTTCGTTTAAAAGACAAAGACCCAGTATAATTATTTAACAAGGTCATCTTAAGCCGAAATAGTCATTGTTTATGTTTAAAGCGTCTCCAATTGTTTTCTACGGTACATACACTAAATCCTATAACATTACTGATATAGATTATAATACGAAATGTAAAAAAAAGAAAAATCAAATCACAAAACTAAACTAATCTACACTGAAATGAACCTTTGAAACACAATACATCTGCTCAGAATGTAACACTCACGAGTCGGGGATAGCCAGCTTACTGGTCACCTTCATTAGCGGAGATGAACAGTTACGCGCGCATTACCCTCCTAGTTCCCCGCAGGCCTGATTTTCCGGGTGCGTTAGGCTGAAAGGTATCAGCTTATCTTGTCAAAAAATATATTGACACATTTTTTTTCACGCGCTTGCTAAAATTTCACTATGCTTTAAAATAATGACCACTAAAATTTCAATTCAACATCTGTTTTTTGTAAAGTGATATTTTCTCTCCTTTTTAAAACCTTTTGGGATAGCTGAGCTTATTCTGACTACCCTGACGCCCCGTTACTGAACATAATATTAAATTTAATACATACGTTTCATCTAGTAAATGATTAATATCACACCATTACACCTATTCTAATTTTATAAAAAATAGCACTGTATTTTTTCGAACGGCTACGTTTTAACAACATTAATGGCTTCATTTAAGAGGTAAGATTGAGTCAGGTAGTTGAGAAGGAATTCTCCCGCATTAGTTTGGAGAGGAGATGGGAAAACCATCCTCAGTACAGTCACATTGTCACTCTTCATCCTCTGTCAAGATGTTTGCTGATTAGTTCTCTTAAAATCCCCCCCCCCCTCTTTCCGTTCCTTCTAAGGTAATTGGACTAAGAGGTTGGTGGTCAATCAAATTACAAAATAGGCCAATAATAAATAAAACTAAGGGGGAGGATCATTAGTTTCTAATAATAAGAGTGTGTTCTTGTAGAGCAGTACATATTATTTATATATCAAAGTGTTAATATTTGGTCACCCTTCCCATGAAACATTCAACAATGCTTTAAGGAAATGTTTAAATCGTAACCCGCTTCGGTGGCGTAGTTGGCTAACGCACTAGTCGGGTTGAACTCGACTGCTGAGGACGGGGAGATCAAGGTTCGAATCTTGGTCGGGTGAACTGGGGGTGGTTTTTCCTAAATGGTTTTCCACTCTCCCTCCACGCAAATGTGGGCTAACTTCCTCTAATTAAATCTTCCCAATTCCTAATCCATTAGCGTAATCAGTACTTAAAGCGTATAAGCCGAACGGTAGTAAGACGCGGTGCTTAATAATAATAATAATAATTAAATCGTAAAGAGGGTGTAATATACTGTTCTATTTGGCCCGTGGTATTGATCAAACAGTCCAGAGAGATGTTTATGTGTCATCTCCTGTCCTCGTTGCTCTATGGTATGGTTCAAACAGTCCAGGGAGATGTTTATGTGTCATCTCCTGTCCTCGTTGCTCTATGGTATTGATCAAACAGTCCAGGGAGATGTTTATGTGTCATCTCCTGTCCTCGTTGCTCTATGGTATTGATCAAACAGTCCCGGGAGATGTTTATGTGTCATCTCCTGTCCTCGTTGCTCTATGGTATTGATAAAACAATCCATAGAGATGTTCATGTGCCATTTCCTGTCCTCGTTTGCTCTATGGTATTGATCAAACAGTCCAGAGAGATTTTTATGTGTCATCTCCTGTCCTCGTTGCTCTATGGTATTGATCAAACAGTCCAGAGAGATTTTTATGTTTCATCTCCTGTCCTCGTTGCTCTATGGTATTGATCAAACAGTCTAGGGAGATGTTTATGTGTCATCTCCTGTCCTCGTTTGCTCTATGGTATTGATCAAACAGTCCAGAGAGATTTTTATGTGTCATCTCCTGTCCTCGTTGCTCTATGGTATTGATCAAACAGTCTAGGGAGATGTCGGGGTGCCACTGCTGTGGAGAGATAGAGGGGCCCGTGTTTCTTACATCAACGTTCCAAGGATTCTCTCAAGCCATTGGAAGGGTCCTCTACGGGTCTGGGAGGTTGTTTTCTCGCTACAAGACACGTTCAGCCGGCGGGGCACAAGATGGGAAAGTTTTAGATACGACTAGACATAAACTTATTTCTTAAGACAGTTTTTTTATTCAAAGATAAGCTTGCTGAAGTTCTTGTGATGTTTCCACCCCCAGATTATTTGAAGAAATCCCGGTGGCAGTTATCACTTGCTAGAGACTCAGTCACTCCTCTTCTATACTATGGGTGTACTTCATGGGATGAGGTGTGGGAAGACACAAGGCAACGAAGTAAAAGTACAAGGGACGAGAAAAGATACAGATAACGACGAAGTAAAAGTACAAGGGGTAAGAGAAGACACAGAGCGAGGAAGTAAAAGTACAAGGGACGAGAGAAGACACAATTATGACGAAGTAATGGTACAAGCGACGAGCGAAGACACAAATACTATGAAGTAATGGTACAACGGACGAGAGAAGACACAGATAAAGACAAAGTAGAAATACGAGGAACTAAAGAAGACACAGTTAACAACGAAGGAAACATTAATTTGAAATTCTCTTCTTAAACATGTTTAATCTACTTATGAAACTTTTAGGGATGAATTTAGCTAAAAGTAATAATTTTACTCCTTACTGGTGGAAATTTGACACGAAATGAATTTATAAATAATTTCCCTTGGTCATGACAGTTTTCAAATAACAATTTTTGGGGTTCAATCCTCGGTCCCGGCACAGATTTATCTGATTACCAAACCCTTCCTTCACCTCTGACAAGACATCTTGTGAATGTGAGGAATGCCAGGTCTCCACCGTGGTTCGGATTCCACGTTAAACTGTAGGTCCTCCATTTCATCTCACAATCACCCTACCATTACACATTAGCGTAAGTGCGTATAACCTGAACGAGTAGTAAGACGCGATGATAATAATAATAATAATAATAATAATAATAATAATAATAATAATAATAAACAATTTTTGACCCCGTTTCACAACTATAAAATATACACTGGAGGTGGAAAATAATAATAATTAGTTTATAGTTCAGAAATATGCTTTAGCAGAGATTTTACTTCAACATTTTTTTGGCTTCCTAGTGTTTAAAATGATTGATTTATAATAAACTTTCAAAGAGTAAATAACTATTTTTATTTAGAAAATATACTTAAAGTTAGAACTAAAGATGAGCTAAAAAAAACCACTAACGTTTACTGAAAGTAGCACTTAATAAAATGCTATAAATCGCTAATCCCTTTTTCCAACTAACGAGTTTATTTATTTTACTGTGGAGAGGAGCGGGAAGGGAACATTAAACGAGCCAAACTATCTCAACCTTGTGTTTGTTCTGGTCTGGGCGATGTTGATTCAGACCGTTCCAGCAAATTACGATTACTTTTCTCCAACCACCGCGCCACGCCTATAGGAAAAACAATCATTTTTGGAACTAAATATTTCCCTGGGGGTTTATCCAAAGGTTAATATTTTACTGATTAAATGTTTAAGATATAAATTTATAATAGTGCTCTTTTTTACACCGCGTCTTACTAGCCTTTCGGGTTATGCGCGTGTGATGTATCAATTATACTAACGAATTTAGGGATTAGGAAGGCTATATTTAGAGGAATTGTACCCACATTTGCTTGAGGAAAAAAAACAAGCATTGTAATAGGACAGACAGAGGGACATAGAGACAGATAAAAGGACATAGGGACAGGCAGAGGGACATAGAGACAGATAGAGGAACATAGAGACAGATAGAGGGACATAGAGACAGATAGAGGAACATAGGGACAGACAGAGGGACATAGAGACAGATAGAGGGACATAGAGACAGATAGATGAACATAGAGACATACAGAGGGACATATATATGGACAGAGGACATATATATGGACAGAGGACATATATATGGACAGAGGACATATATATGGACAGAGGACATATATACAGACAGAGGGACATAGAGACAGATAGAAGGACATAGGGACAGACAGAGGGACATAGAGACAGATAGAGGAACATAGAGACATACAGAGGGACATATATATGGACAGAAGGACATATAGACAGACAGAGGGACATAGAGACATACAGAGAGCTGACAGACAGAGAGACAGACATACATAAATTGTAATACCCAATACTTTTATCGCAGGGAAACACAAGACGTCAAGATAGAAAACATTCACGATTGCAATACTTTCCCTAAATGAGCGGTGTTGAAAGTGTTCCCTAATAGTCTTGTGTGAAGAGTTACAACCAACCCCTATGCACATTGTTTCTCCTCAGGGTTCCCTAGTGCGCCCACAGAGCGAGCGAGTGTTTCAACCCGGAGGAGACGCAATAAACCGGTAGGACTGGACAGTCGCGGATAGGAACGAATTAGGAAACTACACTTCAATCACAACCGTTATTAAATAGCTAGTTTAGATTTCATTTTATTTTCTGATATCTACGACTATAGTGATGCGATACAGACACATTTCTAATTAATTTTTTCTCAGATATTTTTTAAATATTTAAATGTAACAAATGCAATCGAAATAACCCAAGTTGAGAAGTTGACCCTTCAGTTTAATTTCTCCCGAGGATTTTAACAAAACAAACGTTATAAGATGAGTTCCAATAACAGCAATAACAATGCTCTTCTCACACTCACGTGTCAACTACAGCGCTCAGTGGTTGTATGTGTAACTGGTGTTGGGTTTGCTGAAGACCAGATATGCTAATATTTCCCCTCCCCCGGAATTCAATTAACTAAGCTTCTTGCCATAAAATAGTGTACAACAATTTCTTGAAAATCTTTCAACGGAAAATTTTCTTCTATAGATATGACTTTTACTTTTGAACATAATCTAGCACCAGGACGTCTAATATCTGTGAAGATTACAAAGGATGGGCTCACTTAGCTGTTTATCACATTATTATTATTATTATTATTATTATTAGCACCACGTCTTACTACCCGTTCGGATTATACGCACTTACGCTAATGTGTAATGGTAGGGTGATTGTGAATGAAATGGAGGACCTACAGTTTAACGTGGAATCCGAACCACGGTGGAGACCTGGCATTCCTCATATTCACAAGATGTCTTGTCAGAGGTGAAGGAAGGGTTTGGTAATCAGATAAATCTTCGCCGGGACCGAGGATTGAACCCCGGCCGCCAGCATAGAAGTCTGACACCTTACCCCTAGACCGCCAGGTCACCGACCACATTGGTACAGATAGGGTATTAGCGCCAGTGAGATACTAAAAGTATATTTCAGAGTAATATTGATCTAGTTACTTCTACAACAAAATATTCACCACACATAGATACGAACATTATCTTCTAAGTATGCGGAGGACCTTTTATTCGGATATTCGATTATACCAGAGAACTATAAGTCACTACAGACCCTTGGTACGTAGTATGACACTGACAACAGGTCTAGAGAAACTTGGTTACATCCTGTCTGTTCAGGGAGACTGACTACAGGTCTAGGACTACGGTCGAGGGGACCCTAGTTACATTCTAATATGTGCTGGTTCCTACACTAATTCAAACGTCACAAATCCCGGGACTGATGTTGTTATTATGAGTTCCTGTTCTAGATTAGACTGATGGTTAAGTCCTGTTCTATTATTGTTGGACCTGCCATTACTTCAGAGCCTACTCACATTCTGTACCCTAGTATAATTACAAGTGTTAATTAGCTGTAGTAGGGGCCGGTCTGTGAGCAAGAGGCGTCATCCAGTGTCACTAATAACCTCACCCCCCTTCAACCCTAGACCTGTACCCTCTGTCAGAAACACGAGGGGTAGGGGTGTAGCTGGTAGAGCTCTCATACACCTCTCACGACCCACTTGCAAACAATGAGAGTCAGCGGTAGGTTTGTTAGTACACTCTTCTGTTTGTTTATTTGTTTGTCTTTTGAACTTATTCCTTCTGTCGGACACACCCACAAATAATTAATTACGTTTCATCTTAGTGCAATTGTTACAGTTTACCAAAAAATAATAATCTTATTGTTAATAAGAGAGTAATAAATACTGTGACACAACCGTACATATTAATTTCTTATAAAGGCTAATGCAATAATTAAGGACAACCCTTAAATAGTTTATTCTCGAAATAAAACATTTAAAAAAATTATATCAAACACAATTTAGATTTTTTTAGCAACATTTTTATTCATTTTTCAAATAATCAAATTTAAAAAATTCGTTCGTCACTAAATTAACCTAATTTTTTCCAAACAAATAAATGTTCTTATTTATCAATTAAAATACTATCTAGATACACATTTTTGGGCATAATCGGTGAAACAGTTTTTATAATATTTAGAACTAAAAAACTAGTCATCAGCAAGCTATTCTTTATTTAAGGATAGTCCAAAATCTCAATCTGCCTCTACTTAGGACCATATGCCTTCTTTGTTTCAAGTTTGAACGAAATCCGTGAAACCATTTTAGCTACAACACAGATATTAGCCAGTTAAAATACAACACAGATATCAGCCAGTGGAGATACAATACAGATATAAACTAGTAAATATACAACACAGATATAGACCAGTGAAGATACAACACAGATCTAAGCCAGTGAAGATACAATACAGATATAAACCAGTGAATATACAACACAGATATTAGCCAGTGAAGATACAATACTGATATAAACTAGTAAATATACAACACAGATATAGACCAGTGAAGATACAACACAGATCTAAGCCAGTGAAGATACAATACAGATACAAACCAGTGAATATACAACACAGATATTAGCCAGTGAAGATACAATACAGATATAAACTAGTAAATATACAACACAGATATAAACCAGTGAATATACAACACAGATATAAACCAGTGAAGATACAACACAGATCTAAGCCAGTGAAGATACAACACAGATATAAACCAGTGAAGATACAACACAGATCTAAGCCAGTGAAGATACAACACAGATATAAACTAGTAAATATACAACACAGATATAGACCAGTGAAGATACAACACAGATATAAGCCAGTGAAGGTACACGAAGCCACCGCTCCAAGATTCAGAAGCGTGTTGAGAAAGTTTGAACCAGATGATATTGTGCTATTACGACCCCGGTATTACATAAAACTAACTGCACATTTCTCGCGTGACCTACATTTGACAATGTCGAGACGTATGTATGCCACCATCTTGATAACACTTGGCGTGATGTGGTTCATAATGCACGGGTCCGTGACACATGCTACACTTCGCTTGGAAAACCTCTGATAAGCTTGGATTATGCACAAGGAACAATTATAGTCCTTGACCTTTGACCTGTCGCTTGGCCTCACCAGATTAAGATAAAGTCGAACTCGATGGTCTTGTGGTAAAGCGCCCCCGTCTCAGTACCTGATCTTTCATGGGTTATAACTCAGTCGGTATCATCGGATTTTTCTTGAGCGATAAAATTCCGTAGCACAACTTTCTTCGGAGTGGAAGTAAAGCATGTAAAAGAACCCTTGAAGTTATGTGAAAATACCTTTCCCGACAATATTAGTAGTCCCTTTCGCTTTCACTCTTCGAAATTCTTGTATGCAAATTAATAAAAATAATTAAATAAAATTAAGATGAAGGTTCAAAGCTCAAATATAAATCTGAGTACACTTTTCAAATACATTAAGTTAATACAAGGTATTATTTGCTTGTAAAAATAGTAACAGTATTTATTATTTAGTTTTTAAAGTAATGTATGAATTAGGAAACGACTTACAAGCTAACTCAACCTGGGGTGACACACATCACACCTTATATTAATATTAAAAATAGCACTCTATTGGTATCAGTATATTATTTATAATATTTTTCTAAACTGAGTCTTAATATCATTTTAGGTAAATTTAATTGAATTGCACTAAAAAGTGGTGATGAAGATTTACATTTATTGAACATGGAGCTGCATTTTCGTGGAAGGATAGTAAGAAAACATCTAGAAAATAAACTTTTTCAGAATACCCTGTCTTGATTCAAAGCCCGATACAACCTGTCCCCGACAGATGAGACATGATGAGCTTGAAGTTTAGCCCGCTTGCCCACCGTTTCAAAACACAAACAGCATGTTTCTGCCCCTGTAAGTTAGCACCCCTTCTAACTCGGAGTTTTACAACCGACGCAAGATTCATTACGACACGGATAGTAAGAGACGTGTGGAGCGTTTTTGTCGTCTAAAAAGAGATTAGAGGTAATTAGTGGGGATAAGCGCTAAAGTAGGGGAGAGAGGGGGAACAATATGGCGACCTAGCCACTGTCTTCCTTCCCCTGCCCTTCACACAAATTGTAACACATTCCTTAGGGTGGGAGCAACGGGACAAGAGAAAATAGAAGTAAGTGCTTTTGCACTTTCTAGATCACAACATTTTATGTTCAAATTAAATAAAATATTGCTCAAGTACAAACATATTACAGTTTAATTTTCCTCACCTGATGATATCAATAGTTATTGAATATCTATCGAGGGTGTCCTGGAATTTAAGACAGCCTTTTCTCTTGATGTAAACAGTTTGTCATATATTGCTTCCATGGTCATGACAGATATTCAACAACTGTTGATATCAAGATGTGAGGAAAATTAAACTGTAATGTGTTTGTACTGGAGCAATATTCGATTTAATTTGATAAAAAGAACTCTGCAAAAACCGCGAAAACTCTGGCATTAACTTGCATTTACTTCATTCCCACCTTAAGCTCAAACCTTGATTTTCCTGGCAGAGAGCACTTTACGGCCGATATCTCCGTGGCTCAGTGGTCCGGGAGGCCAAATTATGGTCTAAGAGGTTCTTTTCTGTGTGCGCTCCATGCCTTACCACCAAGGGAGATAGGGTTGAGATGAAGTGTACCCGCACTTGCGTGGTAGTGGTGGACCATTTAGGAAAATAACATCTTTGTACACCTGGCTGATATTCGAGTCTCGACCTCCTCCAGACGGGACTAACGCCTTTATCCGAGCGTCCAAAGATGTGTCTTAGTTCCAAATTCACCCTCCCTTGTTTCAACATATTTTCTAATGTATTTTCAATAGACGCCAGTATTAATTAATAATACAAAGACAAAATAGCGATCAGTATTTATTTGGATGAATAAATGAAATTTAAGATTTAATTCTTAGTTGAGCTTACATTATCTTGAAATTAAACTTTTGGATTTTTTCAACGAAATTTATAGTAGAGAATTTAAAAATTGTGTAAAGATAGAGTTTATAGTATAAAAAGGTTCGTCCTTATCGGGCGGTCGGGGGATTGACCTGAATTCATCCCTTACGTGCAGGTCCTCTCACAATCCCCCATTCACGTGACTGTGTTATCTACCTCTAACAATAGCCTCAGATACATGAAAGTCTGCTACCTACTCCTGGTAATACCCTCAGCACTACACATGTGAGCAACATTTTGCATATCTAGAAGATTGCAGGCGCTAGCAATAGAAACCACTCCAGTGTTAGTGGTTTAATCTTAATGCACACCCTTACGGTACCACTACCAACGTTTAGATCAAAGAGAACACTATAAGAATGAGGGAATTTCATAGAAATGCATAAGCATTCCCTTTGAGAGAGCATGGAATACCTTAGTGAGAGAGAAAACCCGGAAGTGTGCAAGGTCTGGATCAAACTAAGGACTGTTTAATCAGAGAAAGGCTTTACAACCGTCTCAAATGCTCTTGCGACTTTAT
Organism: Timema shepardi; assembly: GCA_902151425.1. NCBI lineage: Eukaryota > Metazoa > Arthropoda > Insecta > Phasmatodea > Timematidae > Timema > Timema shepardi. Next base: position 3,719 of record CABFVX010008136.1, on the reverse strand, counting down.
TTTAGATCAAGAGATTCACAATATTTCACTTTGTGTATTTCTTTCTATCAATTTAACTATATATTATTAAAAACTTTTAAAAAATAAAAAATAAGCATAAACAAATTTTTCATAACAAAAATATCACTTTCGTTCATTATTTAAATATAGAATAAATATGAATAATGTCAGCTAAAGTTACATTTTGTCTGGATTATGAGAAAATATCTCCAATCTTCTTCTTTTACAAACCACCCCGTAGAGCAGGGACTGTTTTCTTAGCAAAAGCATCAACAAAACACCATCCCCAACTATTAAACACAACAAACACTTTTTATAAAATTAATAATAACAGAAAAGCAGTTAAGAGAGAGGAGTGTGAGTTTGCGCTGGGGCTGGTAGTAAAAACAAGCAACACTTTCAATTTAATATCCAGCCCACTCCCCTCCTTTCTATTATTCGTAATTTTTGGGCTCTCGGTTTTCCATTAATAATGCTCCTTCCTTCTTTCTGGTAATCCCTGCTTTTCTTTCTCATCTTCCTTCATCCACGCTTCCTTGAGTCGAGATATCGTCGAACAGATTTTTAAGTGGGTGGTCGAGATAAAATATATCTATTCCGTGGAGCCGCGTCCAATAAATACTGTTCGTTACAATAATACAACAATACTTGTATGCAGGGCCGTAACTAAGAACTGGAAGAGTGGGGGGAGCTTAATATAACCAACAATTATTATTGTTTCGAGGTATTGTTTTACCCAGTCTTCTCTGTACAAAAGTGAGATTTGAAACCTTGAAATAGTTTTTAAAAATTTAACAATAGATTGTTTTTTAACGTTGTACCTATAAATATAGTGAGACGGGCTCACCAATCTCTGTTCCATTGTGTTCTTATGGAAACTACAGGAATCCGCACCGACGTTAGGCTTGTATTATCCACGAGACAAGATAACTATTATATTATGAAGACTGAAAACTCTGTATCCATCCAAGGTTGATTAAACTTTATTCAATTGAATAGAATAATGAATTGCTGACAAGTTTCAAAGTACCTTGATACCGATTTTTATAATTGATTTGATGTCAACGCTGATTTGTGTGTGACACAGATTTTTCGTGAGTGAGCTACCTTCACAAATGTCAAACAAGTGTGGACATGTGTCAAATTATGTTAAGTGCTGTTCTCTCTAAATAAACAGGTCACTGTTTCTGTTACCGCATTCTGTAGGAGGCGTCTAAACCACAACAATCATGTCGTTACAAACCAAACTTAAAAAGTTTATTTGTGAGTTATTTTTTGGTTATTTCCTGGCAAGATGAACCATTTATACTCATGTTTCTTTATTATGTTTCCTTATGTCACACACACATACACACAATTTAAGAATAATATACTGTGCTACTGTTCTCAAACAGAAGGTAGCAGCACTATAGGGTGAGGGGGTGGAATATTGGGATATTACACTCGTAGGGAAGGACAGCATTTCAGCCGCCCCTCCTGATGTTTATTATTATCAATACATATAAAAACAATATTAATATAGTAAAATGTGATAAATGTTAACTGGCTCATGAGCGGGGGGATACGGGGTACGGGGGTAATTTCTACCCCCCAAAACTCTAACAAAACATGCTCGTAGTTTCTAAATGTCTAAAATTTCCCTACGCTGTAGGTCCTAGGCTCTAGGCTCTAGGGATGGATGTGGGGTATTACAAGACAGTCCTTGTTCTCTGACGTCACAGAAAGGCAGGTGAATTCCTCAACAAATCAGCCGGCCAGTAACCAAAATATTAACACGGCTAACGTGTAGATTTTAGGAGCCCAAATTCCATCCACGGTCGTGAATAAAATATCGTATAAACTCACTCTCTTGACATAACTAACAGATTACTCAGATTAGGTTGAGTTTCTGGATGATGATAGTCATAGCTTTCCTTAATACGGAAAATTCTAGAATAGAATGCCTTACGACAACTTAAAATAATGTAATAAAGTAGCTCACTATGGTGGTCAAATGGACCGGGACATTATCCTCGCAATATACGTGACTGACAATGATGAGGAGATCAGGGTTCGAATACAAGTAGTGTTCATTTAGGGTGTTTTTTCCTAAAGGATTTTCAACTCTCCACCCAAGAATGCGGGTACACGTCCTCTATATCCAACCTACCTCACCCCTGACACATTAGCTTAATTATTACATATGCGTTCACCCCGAAAGGGTAGTAGGACTAGGTGATTAAAAAGTAGTAAAGTGAACCTTTTTTAGCCAGTTCTCTAAAATTCGACCAAGCTGCAGACATAACTGTACAAGTCACACATTGAATACTCACAAGCATAAAGACTTGCCAGCCTTCGCTTTTCACACGCTCTCAACAGCACAGCATTAGCTGGTCGATAGACCCACACTGCGCATGATAGTCGTCGCTCCCCCTCCATTACCCGCAAGAGGGGAGAGAAAAACTACCCCTAAGTGCATTCGCCTTTCCCGCGCCAGCTGTGTGTGGACAGTCAACTAGGGCAGACAAGGAAACTTTCCTGTTCCCCTCCAACCCAAGGAAATAATGAGGGGGAGGGGGATAAAAAACTCTAAAAGTATTTAAAACTAGGGTGCAAGTCTGTGACATACTCGACAGGGGGAAAGGGGGTAGCTAGCTCTGTATTCGGTGACGATTCTCAGCATATATAGGCACATGTGCAGCAGGGATGGTTCAGTGAAATACAGCACAGCCTCAGTTACAGTGTAATTTCATATTACATTGAATAAAACAGGCCTGAACAACTTGTCAAGAGCGACGGGCCAAAGTGCGCCCAGGAAAACGGTTGCATGGGAAGAGAGCACTTATTATTCATTGGTAGATTATTACACTTCTTTTCAGCAACAAGATTGTTGTATTCCTGACTCCTATTTGTAGAATATGTCTTCAAAATGTCTTCCAAGTGGCCATCATTCAGACAAGAGAGTTTTTTTTTCATATTCATGATAGAAAACGTTTGTTCACAAATGTAGATACTGCCAAAAATTCCGAACTTTTTCTTGCAGATTCAATAAGATCTTGATACTTTTAACTGTCCAGACTTCTCTAGAACTCCTGCAGACTACTTTCTCGGGGATTATTTTTGTAATATGCCAAACACTGGAGCTCAAAAGCTTTCAGCTGAATTTGGAATGGCACATCTGCTGGATCCTCTGAAAAGGGATATTTAACCATCTTAAATATAATATCATCTTCTGAAGACAAAGTGAGTCTTCTGTCACATACTTCAAACATAATATGATCATCAATGTTCATAGAATATGTTTCTCCTGGCTCGATGTGCTTGTGCTGAAAGATATTATTGAGTTTTGGGACAGCAAAGACACAGGTTGTTGATTTTACGAAGTTTATTGAACAAATTAATAACTTTTGTTTGTCTATGTCGGTAAATAACAAATATTCGACACGTCTTTTTAATTCTTGTCTATCTATGTTGTGTCTAATATTTTACTTAAACTTAAAAATAAAGATAACAATAAAGAATTCAATTTGTTCTTATAATAAATAACAATGCAAAACAAAAGATAAATTTTTGCGTTACATGTCTACCAACAAAACAATGAATAAATTAATAGTTGAGCGACAATTAACCTCAACACTCCTCCTTAATTATCGGTCTACGAAGTTTTACAAATGAGCTTTTAGCAAGTGGTTTAGTCAGAATATCTGCAAGCTGACTTCTGGTTTGAACATGCTCAGGAA
>CABFVX010008135.1:12894-26092 GCA_902151425.1 Timema shepardi | reverse complement strand
CTCCCTAACAACAATTGCAGGGAGGAGTCGTCACACTTCCTCTTCCCACAAGCCTTCATTGTTCGTCAACAATTAGCGCGGGTTCTTCACAACGTCACTTAGTAGCTGCGGATGAAGGACTCTCTTTAATTGGGCGGTCTGGTAACAGCTTGCAACCATCCACGACGTCAAAAACCTTTTAAAATTCCTAGAGTCTAACACAGGAACGTCGCTAAACTATTTTGTGTGTGTGTGTGTGTTAACGTCCTTTGGATAAATTAAACTTAAGGCGATCGGTCCTTTTTATTTGGTGTGGAAATGCAGAGCCATGGGAACAAACTGTAATCTCCAAAAATGTTATTGTTTGCCCATTTTCTTGTCCAAAAGGTTTGATTAAGTTATATTTTTTATATATACATAACCTCTATAATTTTAACCGATCAAATATCAATAAACTGACATTTCAATAGAAAACTGGCGGCTTCATTACAAAAAAAAATTAATAAAATGTAACAAATAATAAACACCGATACATTTTCTTAGAAGAGGGTGTTGAAAATATTCACATAAACACATTTCCTTGTTCTCGAGAAAACTGGTATTTCTAAGTATGATTTTTCCGCAAGACCTATCCGGTAGCTAGCACCATCTACGGTTTCCGTGACACATCTGTTCTGGTTGGTGCGTAAGGATACTTTAGTCGGTTGGTAGGCCTAAGCCACGCCACGCCTTTCACCCTCCCACCAACCATTCCACAAAAATAGGTTTTAGACTTGCACTAGACAGGGCAAAGGGCCTTAAGTGTGAACTTAAAAACTTGGGAAGCCTCAGTTATATTGGTTCAATTTAAATATTTGCAACTTTTTTATTTTATTTCACACCTTAAACCTCTACATTTCTAGGTGCAGCAATGGATGAAACCCCAAAATGAGAAAATGTAATTTCTTTTGATATCAAGGTGTAAATACTTGTACGAGAATATAATACATTCACGACTTTAGTTTACTTGGATGACAGCTCGAAATGTTACTAGAAGTAGTCCCTAATATATCACTACGCCAACAGATGGCATCTATCACTTTGGATGACTGTAATGAAAACAGATGGTGGTATATGAATGTGATAGTTGACCACAGTAATTTAGGACAATATTATTTATATTTATTCGAGGTCGGACACAAAGCTTATTTATCGTTCTATTCCACTTAAAAAATATATTATTCACACCACTTTCCCAAAAGTTCTAACAAATATAGCTTCAAAATGGCGACCGACGAACTTAAACCATGTGAGTGAACGTGACGGAAACAAGTTCTTTTCAATGATGCAGCTACGCAGTGGATAAAAATATTTTATTCAGTTAAATATTTCAAAATACGATTAAATAATCATAAAATAATTTATTGTTTATATAAAAAATGACAAGTATTTTCTCTTTTCCAAGTAAATACGATGCCTGCCTGTATTAAAATGTATTGATGTATGCACTATATTACACGTCATAGATAACATTCCAAAACCGAGAATAAGTACTTTTAATTATGTTTAAAATATTGTTTTGGATTGGGTAAAAAGAAATTATTAAAAGTAATGAAACAATATGAGAAAATTTAATTTTACGTTATTTTAAATGTAAAATATAACATGTATTAAAAAAACATAACATTTATAACAAAACAGTGATCTTTTACAAGTGTTGGCAACCCAAAACCTACTAAAAATATAATTTTATGAACTGACATCCAGGTAAAAACCTATCATGAACAGACTAAGTACTAGGAAGAGTGTGTCTATGGAAGAGCTAGTTGAAGGAAGGTCACCTTGGCCATCCTGTGCGGTGAGGGCGAAGGGACCAGACAGGACGAAGGGACCAGCTCGTGCATGGTGCCGGTCTTGAGCCTCAGTAGGATCCTCATGTGCTCCTGAGAAGCCACGTTCTCGGTCTTGACGGAGAGACACACTGGACCCAAAGACTCGTCTTGGCCTATGAAGTTCAGGTGCTCCTGGAACAAGAAGGTGGTCCCACAACCCTTTGTCAGAAGCAGTCGGTCATCGGCCACCAACATTACTTACTACCGTCCAAATATTTAACATGCTAAGCAGTTCCATACTCGTTAAAAAAAAGAGTGAATGCTTGTTTGTGAGGAGCATGTTGGCTGTCACGAGGAGAAACATGATTAGGAATGAAGTTATCCGAGAAAGAGTTGGGGTACAGGGAGTACATGAGCTGGCAGAGGAAGAAAGGCTGAGATGGCATGGACACGTGATGAGGATGTTGAAGCACATGAGATAGTTGAGGAAGCAAGACCGAGATGGTGTGAGCATGTAATGTGGATGGAAAAAGAGAGGAGCTGCCAAAGAAAATGTTGGAAATGAAATTAGTAGGAAAGAGACTGCAAGGGAGACCAAGAAATAGATGGGAGTAGCAGATAACAGAAAGTGCTCGAGCGAAGAGGAATGGAAGAAGTAATTAAAGGAAGAAGAGTGGTGGAAGGATAGAGGAAGATGGAGGCATTTCACTAAACTGACCTGACCACAGGCTGGAAACAGTTGTTAATGATGATTAATGCTTGTACAAGGAAGTGATGAGTTAAATATCCAAGCTATTAAATATGATATTTACAGTTATAGTCTCATTTAAATATTATATTATTAAATTGAAAAATGACAACTGTTACAGGGAATCGAACCTTTGTACATTTGGCAGCATAAAGCCTTACAGAGTAGGGGGTGGCTGCGTTCGTTATATGATGGCTCGTGATCTTAATTGATCACACATTTGTAGCTGACGATTTACACACATCCATCACAGACTCTGCCTTAAGATATGAGTGAAGAATGACCCTGGGCAAGGGACGACTTCCTGGATAGCTCAGTGGTTAGAGCATTGGTGTACTAAACTAAAGATCCCGGGTTCGCTTCCCGTGTCCAGGCGTCATTTTTTAATTTATGTAAAGAATACAACAAGGAAGTGGCCAAAAATTTCAAATTTCAGAAAACTACAATTTTTAAAGTTTTAAGAAACTTTTTATTTATATTGTGCACTAGCAATCCCGGACGGCATTGCCCATGACCCACTCTGTAGTACGAATTATATGAGTCCCCTCACCCCCTTCCACCCCCTCCTCCCCTTATGGCGCCCGTATCTCTGAAACGTAATTCTAAACCAGATAAAAGATGTTTTCTTCAAAAATTGGTTAAAAATAGCCTAATTGAAAAGCTAATTAAAAATTTAAGAATTCAACATTGAGGTGGATTCGGACCCCCTTCCGTCCACCCATGTTAAAAATTTCAGATCTCTGCGTGCCGTAGATTTGGCTGGGCATCACAAACAAACACAAACCCTTCCTTTTATTATTATATACACATATTTAAATGATATTTTCTTGGAGGGCTATCAAATCAAAGTTTAAACAAATGTACACCCTGTGACAAGATTACCTTGACGGGTTTAAGCTATGACGCATCTTATAAGATGGCGGCATATTGTAATCCGTCAAGTTAAGCTCGTTACCTTTCAGGGTAAATCGGAATGTACGATATCAAAGCCGCAATCGTGTAATTTACATGTGTTGGGACGCTAATAAGAGATGATGCTCAATTTCATTAAAAAAAAAAGAGGTATGGTGCAACGCGCTCTCTCTCTCGCTTATCTTAAAAGTTGAGATGTTTACTAAAAACTAGTAAGCTTTGTGAAACAATAGAATATTATATTGTTGCAGAAACACCCCACTAAAATGCATGAATGAAATTAATTATACTGTTATAGAAACATCGAGAAAAGAGCATAGCAATCAATTTCTATCTTCAAAGAGTTGCATCAAAACATTAATATATTTGCTTGTACAGTATCTTAGAAACTACTAGTTTTATATATAAAAAATTTCAAATAAAACCTTTTTATATAGTATTACAACTTTACAATGATAAGTTATTTATTATCTAAAATAGTTTTAGAGATTTGATTAAAATAAAAAAGAAGAAGGAGATTTCTACTTCCCTAAGTTCCCTTAAAGTCATTTTCATGGGAAAACTAAAACTGCCATTTTGTTTGTAATGTTAAACAACGCCGCAATACTAAATTTAATAAAAATTGTTTGAGCATATTTGAGAAAATTGAAGTTATCTCTTTTTTGCCCTTCAGTAAATTACCCTTAATCTTAGGGTTTGAGATCTCCGTTCCAAAAATTCTTCGTAGGGGGGGGGGTCATCATTATAACCTTATATATCAANATCTCCGTTCCAAAAATTCTTCGTAGGGGGGGGGGTCATCATTATAACCTTATATATCAAGTTTCGACCCAATCAGTAAAATAATTTTGGCTCTAGTCCCAGATACAGACATACAGACAGACAGACAGACAGACAGAAGGCATCGAGAAAACAACTTTTCCGGTTTCAGTGGGTCATGAAAAGTAAACATTTACTAAAATCTCGAGTTAGATTTTTTTTTTTTTGCGATCATAATACTTTTCTGTTTGAAATATAAAGATAAAGTAAAAAGTGGTTAGAAACTATTTTTTTAAAAGTCATTTTGAACCTTAGATTTGCAGAAATATCACAAAACAGTTTGGACAAACATTAAAGTTGACTATTTCAAATTGTCTATTTCTTCCTGACTTTTACCTGCCGCACCAAAGTGCGTGACATTTCCAGGTTTTTCCTGTTTTCCAGGTGTGTTTCGAGACTGAAGTTTTGCATTTAAATGAACCTGTTTCGAAACAATTCCGATGTTCACGACAAGCAGGCGCCTGGGTCTCTAGTGGGTGTGCGTCTTGAATAAAGATTTTTTAAGTTTTAAGGACCTCAAACCCGCCTCGGTGGCGTAGTTTACTAACATGCTAGTTGCGTGTTGAGCTAGACTGCCGAGGACGGGGAGATCAAGGCTCGAATCTCGGTCGGGTGAACTGGGGGTGGCTTTTCCCAAATGGTTTTCCACTCTCCTTCTACGCAAATGCAGATTCACTTAAATTCAATCTTGCTAATTCCTAATCCATTAGCGTAATTACTGATTAAGCGTATAAACCGAACAGGTAGTAAGACGCGGTGCTAAATAAAAAAATAAATAAAAAATAACCTCAAAGATTTTTTTCCATCCGGCGTTCACAGCACCTTTATTTATCACAGCGTCTTACTACCCACCCGGATAGTTAGATTAATGTGTTAGGGATGTTGAAAGTTTGACTTAAGAAGTCTACGGTATCTGCATTTTCGTGGAAGGAGAAGGGAAAATTATTCAGGAAAAACCACCTCCATTATAATGAATTGAGATTCTAGCCCCGACCTTTTTGTCGTTGGTGGGACAGTCTTAACACAAGATTGATGACTTAGATCAAGACCATTTGACCACCCAAGTTGACTACAATTTAAATTAAAACTTATTTACCCCAATGACGTTAAAACCAAACCTTCCCCCCCCCCACCCCCCAAGGCGGTCCCACACCTCTGGTCACGTGTTCTACAACGCCAAACTCGCAATACCGAACTCCTAAATCACTGGTGATAGGAGAGGTCGAGGTTCGAATCTGGGCTAGGTTCACTTAACCATCTGCTTTACACACTAAGGCGGGTGCATTTCTTTCAGGTTCCCACCTAATCCTTACACTTTTGAACAAGTAAAAAAAAAAGTAGGGAAACTATTCGACAGTAAATTACACAAATTATTCCAGGACTTAGATTTATTTACCTTCGTCCGGAATCAAAACACGTCAAAGTTAATTTATTTTATGCCACACGTATTAGGTGTTGATGCACGTCCGGGGTTTCCGTAACTTAAGTTTGTCAATGAACATACGATGAGGAGGGTAAAAGCTTTATGGAACTGCAACCCCACATTCCTGGCCATTTACAGATATACAGTAATACATTATTATTATTAGCACCGCGTCTTACTACCCGTTCGGGTTATACGCACTTACGCTAATGTGTAATGGTAGGGTGATTGTTGGCCTGGCATTCCCCACATTCACAAGATGTCTTGTCAGAGGTGAAGGAAGGGTTTGGAAATCAGATAAATCTGTGCCAGGACCGAGAATTGACACCCCGGACCCCAGCACAGAAGTCAGACACCTTACCTCTAGACCACCAGGTCACCATTACAGTAATATAAGTCTAATAAGGAAAAAAAACCCACTCCCGACGCACTTTGGAGTCAAAGCGCACAGGCGGCGTGGTAAGTGCTGGAAGGGCGATTACCCCCTTTTACCAAGGGTTAATTAAATTATAAAACGGGGGTCTGGTTGTTGTGTTTATCATACAATTAAGCCTGGGCATGCAACTATTAGAATGCCAAGGAAATAAATGTTTGGACTAAGAAAGCTCCACTGCCTGGTGACGTCACATAGGGTTGGAGTGCGAAGCGCCCACCCGGGCCACAAGAGCCAGGGACTCACACCCATCTCCCCGGTGCGTGTCAATAACAATCGCAATGTTTGCGGGGGACGATACGCCGCCCTCCTGCCCCCTATATGGCACGGCGGTTCATGAATATGTATCCGACCACTAACCGTGATGTCATCCCGTCTTAGGGATACAGAGGAGGTAGACGTGTGTAGAGCGAGTCCAGTTTCTCACGGCACTGTTGTTCTTGTAGAGCGAGTACAGTTTTACATGGCACTGTTGCCTTTATAGAGATAATGCGGTTTTACATCGCGCTGTAGCCACACGTAAAGAGAGTAGAGTTCACATTGTAAATTTTTTTCGGCCATGCCAGTAATCAAACCCGAATTGCTTAAATCAGTAGTCAGACACGCTACCGAGTGAGCAAAGGTGTCCGACTCGAATAATATAATTTAATAGGGAGTTAACAACACAAATTGTATTGTCCTAGGGTGACCCGGCGGTCTAGGGGTATACTTCATTCACGGTAGGAGTTTACCTCTGAAAGGTATTTTTTTCTTACCAATATCCTACTATATAATAGATTTCTGGTAGGGAAAAAGGTCCTTTCCCAGGTAAACTCCTACCGTGAACGAACTTTAAGGTGTCGGACTTCTGTAATGGGGTCCCAGGGTTCAATCCTCGGTCCCGGCACAGATTTATCCGATTGCCAAACCCTTCCTTCACCTCTGACAATACGTGTATTAATCACAACTTGTAAATGTGGGGAATGTCAGGCCTCCACCGTGGTTCGAATTCCTACGTTAAACTGTAGGTCCTCCATTTCATCTCACAATCACCCTACCATTACACATTAGCGTAAGTGCGTACAACCCGAACGGGTAAAAAGACGCGGCGCTAATAGTAAAAATGTATTGTCTTTTGTATTTTCCTCCTCCCATGTTTGTTCTCCTACTGTAATACAGCTTCACCCGGTAACTTTATTGACCCAAATGGTTTTCTGGCGTTTAGGAATTTCTTCTCTGCTATTTTAGCACCTTACCTATAATTCATTCACGACCTTAGTTTACATGGATGATAGCTCAAAAGCTACTAAAAGTAGTCCCTAATATATCACTACGCCAACAGCAGACATTTATCACTTTGGATAACTGTAATGAAAACAGATGGTAATATATGAATGTGATAGTAACCATAGTAATTTAGGCCAATATTATTTATATATTTATCTAAGATCGGACACAAAGGCTATTTATAGTTTTATTCCACTTAAAATAAATAATAGTCACATCACTTTCACAAAAACTTCTAACGAATACAGCTTCAAAGTGGCGACCGACGAATTTAAACCATGTGGCTGAACATGACGGTAAACAAGTTCTTTACAATGAGGCAACCACGCAGTTGATGAAAATATTTTATTCTATTAAATATTTTGAAATACGATAATTATTATTATTAGCACCGCGTCTTACTACCCGTTCGGGTTGTACGCACTTACGCTAAGTGTAATGGTAGGGTGATTGTGAGATGATCTACAGTTTAACGTGGAATTCGAACCACGGTGGAGGCCTGGCATTTCCCACATTCACAAGTTGTGATTAATACACGTCTTGTCAGAGGGGAAGGAAGGGTTTGGTAATCAGATAAATCTGTTCCGAGAACGAGGATCGAACCCCGGACCTCGAGCACAGAAGTCTGACTGACACCTTACCCCTAGACCACCAGGTCAAGATGAAATACGATAAAATAATCATAAAATCATTATATATATATATATATATATATATATAAAATTACAAGTATTTTCTCTTTTCCAAGTAAATACAATGCCTGTATTAAAAGGTATTGTGTGCACTCTATTACACAAAATCAATAACGTTCCAAAACGAAGAATAAGTACTTTTAATTATGTTTAAAGTAATGTTTCGAGTTGGATAAAAATAAATTATTAAAAGCTATGAAATAGTATGAGAAAACTTAAGTTTACGCTATTTTAAATGTAAAATATAACTGGTAATTTTTTTTAAAAAAACTTTACATTTATAATAAAACTGATTTCTTACGGGTGTTGGCAACCCAAAACCTAAACGTATAATTTTAAAACTGCAATACAGGTAAAAAAAACAAACTATCATGAACAGGCTGTACCCCCAACTCCTCATAAGGGGATGAGAATTTCGCCCTACTTCCTCAGGAAGAACCTTCCTAATGGCATATCCGTATCAGCGGATCTAGAGTAGCATTCTTCGTTAAACACGCACGCACGTACACACAACATAACCTGGTTCCCAGAGTATGTATCGAGAGCAAAACAGGTAAAAAAGTAATCTACCAGTAAAATGGTTTCCCGTGCCTAAGCCATTGTCAAAGAGAGAACGAAGGAGGCAGGAAAGGGTGCCCCCCCCCCCGGCCCCTTTCACATCTAGTTGCAATTTGTGCTCAAAACGCAACTACGCAAGTAACCTAACTCGAGCAATTACAGTCGCATTGTTCCTTGGTCGGGAGAGGTGGGAAGCTCCGGTAAGAGCAGACTAAACGGAAACTATAGTAGCCCCACGGCTTCTTTGGTGCCGACTGACAGCTCACACCTGACTTATGACAAGTCAACATTGGTATGTACCTAAATGATGACTGTCAGAAGTGACAGCTGCCAAACACACGTTTCTGCAGATCATATGGTCCGGCGTAGAGATACATAATTTGGTCTGGTAACTTTTCGAAAGCCGTCAGCTGTCAGTCAGCACCAAAGAAACCATGGGGCTACTGTAGCAACGTTAAAGTGTTCTCTCAGCTAGTCTATTGTAGTACGAAGGAGAGAAGTAGTCTTCAGAGAACCGAAAATAGAATTCAATTAATTATCATCATCAGTCAGCTGTTAGTGTATAGTTCCTCTTTTAGCTTACCGAACGGGAAACGCGAGCACCCGCGCCTCTTTGTAACCGTGAAGTCTGTTACAGAGGTTTATTGAACACTACAGTAGTCCCATGACTTCTTTGATGCGGACGGCTTTGAAATGTTACCAGACCAAATTATGTATCCCTACACCGAGCCATATAATCTGCAAAAACGTGTGTTTAGCAGCTGCCACTTCTGACAGTCAAAATTTAGATATATACCTAAATGTTGACTGTCAGAAGTCAGCTGTGAGCTGTCAGTCAACACCAAAGAAGCCATGGGGCTACTGTAGCAACCCCGCATGGCACGGTTGTCCATGACCCACTGGGGTATAAGAATTATACAAGCCCCCCCTCACCACCTTCCCCATGGTGCCCGTATCTCTGAAACGTAATTCTAAACCAGATAAAAATATTGTCTTCAATAATTTGTTAAAAAATAACCTAGTTAAAAAACTAGTTAGAAATTTAAAAATCCTGCTTCGAGGTACATTCGGCCCCCCTTCCGTCAGCTTATGTTAAAAATTTCAGATCTCTGCGTGCCTTATATTTGGCTGGGCATCGCACACAAACACACAAACAAACACACAATTCCTTTTATTATTATAGAAAATATACACCAGCCTCGACTAATTTAGCTCGGTCGTTAGCGTGTTTGTCTACTGAGTGAGGTAAGGGTCCTGGGTTCAATTCCTGGCATGGCCCAAAAATGTACCGTTCGTGAAATATACCCTTTCATAGCGATGAATTTAACGGCCAGGGGACTGGTTGTTGTGTCTGTTCTAGATTAAAGTTAGTTTTTAAGTCTTGTTCTGATACAATCAGTTGGTTCAGAAAATGAACGTTACCTCAAACATAATTTTTTTTATTGGATTTTTTAACGTGCACTTTATAAAGAGACTGATTATAATAACCACTCAAGAACTAATATGAGCGAGAATGGAAGAGCCTACCAATTTTACCGTGCAAGGTATTTTCACATACAATCCAGGGTTATTTTATATGCCACAATCGACATGGGACCGACGAATTTAGTTTCCCTCCGAAGGAAGTTGTGTTACGGAATTTTTATCGCCCAAGAAAAAAAGTCGATGACTCCGGCTGGATTTGAACCCACTAGCATCGTGTCCTGAGGCGAGCACTTTACCCTAATATCACCGAGGTAAGACTTAAAATATCTATTGTGAAAGTTTTGTCTGCCAAAAGGGACAGATAAACAGAGTTTTGCAGATTATATGGTTTAGAGAATGGATACATGAGAGTAGATCTGGTAACTCTTGCTAGCTGTCAGTTATTAACACTCCGACCGTGGATAGGGTATATATATTTAACCGCACCATTCATATAATTTCACGAAATGTGATATTACACAGCACCTGTTGCGGTGAATTCTGGGGTACAAGTGCTTAGGTGTTTACAAATGAGCGAGAAAAGTGTCCAGTACAAGTAAAAATGGTGATGAAAGGTTGCCATAATGTGTCCAAAAGTTACCATAAAGTGACTAAAATCAACCAGATGTGCGAAGATTTTTTTTTTTGGGGGGGGGGACACTAACTTTTTTTTTTAAATTATACTAAAAACTATTCTATTTTAGGTTTTTTAAAAATCTAAGAATGAAATTATTAAATACGTTTTGAATTTTAAAATGTTCTTTTCGTGGTTGTTTTCTTCATATTTTTTCTCTCTCTTTAGCTATCTACAAACTCTTCTTTTGCATAGTCTTATGTACCGATAAGTTTTCATTTGCTTTTGTAAACAATTTATTAACATTTCTGCATTTATCTGCTTCGGTAAATTTTGTACCCAGATTTCTTTCCTTATTTTTACCTTTAAAAAATATATACATAAATATTTAGCACTGCGTCTTACTACTCGTCAGGTTAAACGCTTCTTTACTAATCACCCTAATGGTTTTAGGGATTAGCAAGGCGTGGAGGAAGAATGGAAAACTCATTTATGGAAAAAACCACTCTCAGTACACCAGATCGAGATTCGAACCTCTATCTGCCCAATCATCGGTAGTTTAATATACTGCGAAAGTGACGCCTTAGACCATTCAACCACATTTTATCGTTATTATTAGTTTAAAGGTATTGTTACTGTCTACTAAAGTAATGGCTGTAGTTAACATAACTTGACATGAATATAAATTAAAGTCGTTTCGTTTAGTAATAACTTTTGTAACTGTCGGATAATATTCTTGGCTCCGATACGCCCACAGTCCTGACGCCTGCCTACCTTACCCGCAAGGTAAATACCGCGTCGCACATCCATCGAGCAAATTACCCTCCCGCGTAGCCAACCCTGAGGTAACGGTCTCTTAGGGGGCGTGTTGTTTGCTGGTGTGTCGTAAAACTTTGGTCTCTCTGTCTTCCTGTCTCGGGTCTCTAACACACCTACCTACGTCCGATATTGCGGTCACGGATCTTCGGATCTACAGCAAAATCCGAAACATCCGGTGTTCGAACCTCATCCGGACCAGTTTCCTCCACGTCCTTTTAGAATACGAGTCATTTTGAGTGTCCGTGACGGATAGTTAGTGTTGTAAGACTGTTCACTCGTACCCGCCTCGGTGGCGTAGTTGGCTAACGCGCTTGTGATGAGCCGCTCGACTGCTGAGGACGGGGAGCTCCAGGTTCGAATCTCGGTCGGGTGAACTAGGGGTGGTTTATCCTAAATGGTTTTCCACTCTCCCTCCACGCAAATGCGGGTTCACTTCCTCTAGTTCAACCTTCCCAATTCCTAATCCATTAGAGTAATTAGTACTTAAAACGTATAACCCGAACGGGTGGTAAGACGTGGTGCTAAATATTATATTAATAATATGTTCACTCGTCCGTATATACGTCCCACTGGCCAGTGACGTGTCGCGTGGAGTGTTGCCAGGGTAAGCAGAGTTAGTTGAAACTCTGAATTGTTCACATCCCTCGGTAGAACACTCATTGACCCCAGTAAGGACAAAAATAGATTCCAATATAAGGTGGATACACTTCGTTTACACTGAAAGGTTAACAGTCCAGAGGCATCATACACTATGGTCATATCTTACAAGCTGCACCGTAGTGGAACAAACCAAGATAAGTTTGATAACTTTTAGGGTGATCGAAGGGTACAGTACAATTTGGAAAGAAACATTTATATATATGTACAAATTATCGAAACAATTTTTATATATTCATACGCCAAATCATGCAATCTGTAGCTAGCACTTTCGATAGATATCATCAATACCTACAAAATAACAGTAATAACAGTAAAATGTTATAAATGTTGAGCGCAACAAAAAAAAAGTTGGTATAAGTTGACCACCTTTGTGGTCAAGTGGTGAGAGTTCCTAGCTACAGATCCAAAAGGACCTGGGTTCAATCCCCGACGCTTTCGTATTTTCTGTTGAAGCGGTGGGTCTTAAATAAGGGTCAACTAAGCCTCTGGAGGACCAATAAGGAGCTACTCGAATGGAAAAATTAGCAGCTCCAGTCTAGAAAACCGAGATTAACGGCTGGATGGGTTCATTGTTTTGTGCTAATCACATTGACACCCCCCCCCTTTTACTCTTTAAGTTGGCAATAGATCCATCAACAGATTGAGACCACTCGGCCGATGTAGATCTATAGTGAGCTAACGCCATGGAGAATCTCTTTCTTTCCAAGAGTTCCTTCATACCAGAGTAGAATTGGTCAAATGAGGACAGCATGGAAGGGTTAAGTCTTTAATAACACTGTTGATTTGTTTGTGTGCTATGTTTCTTACTTCTTACTACCCATCCACAGAATTTACATATCTAGGAATGACACAAGTATGGGTTTGAAGAAATGTACTCGCATTTGACTAGGGAAGTAATTTAAGACTTAAAACACTTCAATCCACTCGGTCGAGATTCTAACACTGAAAGACTCACTAAAAAAACATGTTAGTCCAATAACACCTTAGAACGGGCGTATTTACGACTCAATCAAAAGGGGGGGGGGGGGGGAAAGCCCCCC
>CABFVX010008134.1:6452-26101 GCA_902151425.1 Timema shepardi | reverse complement strand
TTTTTTCAATAATCATTTTGGTAACTTCAATTTACACGTTAACATAAAATGCTTACAGATACACATTAATCTTTATTTTAGTGAAAACCTAACCTAACCTAACCTTACCTAACCTAAACAACAGGCAAAGAGACAGGTGAGATGAATCGATGTACTTTGACCTTCTCAAGACCTCGTGATGTGCGATGAGTCGATTTGAAACACCCCCCGCCCCTCCTCCTAAACCAAAAGGATGCGATGAATCGATCTACGCCGCTCTAATCCTTGGCTTAGTGGATAGGTAGATCACATGGCGTGAGAACACTTTTTTTTGTGTTCTTTTCGTGTGGTTTTTTAACAAGCTGGTACAAAAAATACTGATTAGTGACCCACTTCGGTGGTCGCATGGTCTAAAGAGCTACTCTCGCAATAGCTTAGACTGCCAATGACGGGGAGATCAAGGTTCGAATATCTGAAGGTTGTACTGAGGGTAGTTTTTCCACTCTACCTTCCATGTAAATGCGGGTACACTTCCTATAAATATAACCTAACTCATCCTAATACATAAGCGTGCAATCCGAATGGGTAATAAGACGCGGTGTTAGAATAAACTTATTAGTGTGTCTTTTAAACATTCACAACTGGTTTGACGCTTCTGTCAAATAGGGCCGGGGTTAAGCTTTATCCACACGTTCGCCGAAGATAGAGAACAGTAGTGGCGTGTCGTGGAGTGTTTCCAGGGTAAGCAGAGGAGAGGAACCGGTGTAAACGTGTTTTTTTTAGCACCACGTCTTACTCCCCATTCGGTTTATACGCTTATGTACTAATTACTCTAATTGTTTTAGAGATCAGGAGGGCTATATGTAAGGAAGTGTATCTGCGTTTTCGTGGAGGGAGAGTGTAAAACTAGTGTTGAAAAATCCCCTCAGTACACCCGACGGATATTTGAACCTCAATCTCCCTTTCATCGGCAGTCTAGTCTATTTCGAGAGTAACGCGTTAATAGAGCTTGTTAAAATTATATGTTCTAAACTAATTTGTCCCCATTTGACCAACCATTTATAGGTTCTGCTCTAAACACCTCACACGGGAATGTATTTCCGTTCATATCCGATCAATGAGTGTTCTACCAAGTGACGAGAATATTTCAAAGGTACATTATTATTATTATTAGCACCGCGTCTTACTACCCGTTCGGGTTGTACGCATTTACGCTAATGTGCAATGGTAGGGTGATTGTGAGATGAAATGGAGTGACCTACAGTTTAACGTGGGATCCGAACCACGGTGGAGGCCTGGCATTCCCCACATTCACAAGCTGTGATTAATACACGTCTTGTCGGAAGTGAAGGAAGGGTTTGGTAATCAGATACATCTGTGCCGGGACCGAGGGCTGAGCCCCGGACCCCAGCTCAGAAGTCCGACACCTTACCCCTAGACCGCCAGGTCACCCTTCGAAGGTACAGATTTTAATCTACCCACCCATGCTTAATCTGCCAACAAGTCATTACATGTCACTGGCCAGAAGAGAATCTTTGCGAGTCTTGTAATAATTCACACGTTTACATAAATATATGTTGACCTATAATAATACTTTACTACATAACGTATCTCAGGCTAATTTTTCTAGTGGATAAAAATATTTACAAGTTATTAATTTATCAATCGATGTTTACAAATTATTATGTTGTGTCGTGAAATAAATCGAAACTAAACAAGAAAGAGACACTTGCGCTTCCATCTGATTCATTTCAAATCGGTGACCTGGCGGTCTAGGGGTAAGGTGTCAGACTTCTGTGCTGGCGGCCGGGGTTCAATCCTCGGTCCCGGCATAGATTTATNACTGGCCAGAAGAGAATCTTTGCGAGTCTTGTAATAATTCACACGTTTACATAAATATATGTTGACCTATAATAATACTTTACTACATAACGTATCTCAGGCTAATTTTTCTAGTGGATAAAAATATTTACAAGTTATTAATTTATCAATCGATGTTTACAAATTATTATGTTGTGTCGTGAAATAAATCGAAACTAAACAAGAAAGAGACACTTGCGCTTCCATCTGATTCATTTCAAATCGGTGACCTGGCGGTCTAGGGGTAAGGTGTCAGACTTCTGTGCTGGCGGCCGGGGTTCAATCCTCGGTCCCGGCATAGATTTATCTGATTACCAAACCCTTCCTTCACCTCTGACAAGACATCTTGTGAATGTGGGGAATGCCAGGCCTCCACCGTGGTTCGGATCCCACGTTAAACTGTAGGTCCTCCATTTCATCTCACAATCACCCTACCATTACACATTAGCGTAAGTGCGTATAACCCGAACGGGTAGTAAGACGCGGTGCTGCTGCTAATAATAATAATAATAATAATAATAATAATAATAATAATAATAATAATAATAATAATGGTCGTGATCTAGAGAGGTAAGGCGCACTACCCGGCTAGTGAATTCTTTATGGAAAGGGTGTTCACCATTAACCTCCACTGTACTGAACTGTATGTGCTTAGAATGTTGCAGTCTCATGGGAGACACCCTGTATACGTATTTTATTAGCGCATCTTACTACCTGTTCAGTGATCTCTACACCCTGGCCGCAAGATGTGAAATCAACCTGTTCAGTGATCTCTACACCCTGGCCGCAAGATGTGAAAGCCGCCTGTTCAGTAATCTCTACACCCTGGCCCAAGATGTGAAAGCCACCTGTTCAGTAATCTCTACACCCTGGCCGCAAGATGTGAAAGCCGCCTGTTCAGTGATCTCTACACCCTGGCCGCAAGATGTGAAAGCCACTTGTTCAGTAATCTCTACACCCTGGCCGCAAGATGTGAAAGCCACCTGTTCAGTAATCTCTACACCCCGGCCGCAAGATGTGAAAGCAACCTGTTCAGTAATCTCTGCACCCTGGCCGCAAGATGTGAAAGCCACCTGTTCAGTAATCTCCACACCCTGGCCGCAAGATGTGAAAGCTCACCTGTTCAGTAATCTCTACACCCTGGCCGCAAGATGTGAAAGCCACCTGTTCAGTAATCTCTACACCCTGGCCGCAAGATGTGACACATAAGTCAGTTTTATACCACTCTTGAATAGTGTCGGACATTTTACAGACGACCTCAAAGATGATCTGTGGCCGAAACACAGCGACATGGCAACTTCCTCCTCGTCCAGTAGACTGAAAACTATTCCTCCCCCCCATCCCCCCAACCTTTTTTCTGCCCGGATCCAACCAGTGAAGGTGGTCTTTAATAACAAAATTCTATATGGTAGCTGCCAGCTTTTCAACGCAAAGAGGACAACTAATGTTAATATAATATATTTATACAATTTTATTTGATGAACTACAAACAAAATACACAAAACGTCTAAAGTTTTGTTTTTTACAGGTCCTCCACGTCTTACTACCCGTCTGGCCCATCCGCATATTTATACTAGTGGGGAAAGGGATGAGGAAATTAGACAATAGGGTGAAAATAAAGGTATACAAGCATACAATAATAAAGCATCGCCTGCTTTGGTGACCTCATGGTCTAAGGCGCCACTCTCGCAATAGATTGGACTGTCAATGAAGGGGAGATGGAGGTTCGAACCCTGATCGGTTGTACTGCTAAATAGTTTTCACCTCTACCTCCATGCAAATGCTGGGTACAATTCTTCTAATTTTAAATTTCCCCTCTCTAGTTGATTAATGTAATTAGTATATATGCGTACAGCCTGAACAGGTATTAAGACGCGGTGCTAAAAAAAAGGGTGGTGTTTTTTCCCCTCCATATAATAATAATAATAATAATACGCACTTACGCTAATGTGTAATGGTGGGGGTGATTATGAGATGAAATGGGGGACCTACAGTTTAACGTGGAATCCGAACCACGGTGGAGGCCTGACATTCCCCACATTCACAAGATGTCTTGTCAGAGGTGAAGGATGTGAAGGAAGGGTTTGATAATCAGATAAATCTGTGCCGGGACCGAGGATTGAACCCCGGCCGCCAGCACAGAAGTCTGACACCTTAACCCCTTTACCGCCAGGTCACCGTCTATATAATTAAATGCTTTTGATGTACGAGTATAGGCCCCTAGTTAAACAAAAAATTAAAGTAATGTTATACGACGACAAAAACCTTATCTTCACGTTACTTCGCATGTTTCAAGTTTCGCCCCTAAAAAGGTTACTTTCACACACGCCAATTAGGTTGTTTATTAAATTTATTACCATAAACAAATTATGACTAGTAAAACTCAGTAGTATGTCGTCTACTCCTGGGGCCACGCTTACCACAGTTTGGAAAATATTGTTATAGGTACAGTAATTATTTTATTTATCCGCCCTCAGCTTAATCTTTAGCCCCTGTAATAAAATTGAATGCAGCCCGGAGCGCTGTAACGTCATAGTAGTTGCATATCCGACCTATCTAACGGGGCTATTCGTTTTCGTTCAATCACCACCATTCTATAGCTTTATACAATCGATTTTGAAAAAACCAATGTCCGCGGCATTGTTCGCTCTTCGATGACCCAACAATTCATTAATCTTAAAGCCCACTTCAGTGGCCGCGTGGTCTTAGGCGCTATTCTCGCAATAGACTAGACTTGCCTACGATGGAGAGATCGGGGTTCGAATCACGGTCGGGTGTACTAAGGGTGGTTATTCCAAAATAGTTTTCCACTATCCCTACACGCAAATGCGGGTACACTTACTATAAATATAATCTTCTTAATCCCTAAAAAACATCAGCGTAATTACCCGCCTCGGTGGCGTAGTTGGCTAACGCGCTTGTCGTGTTGAGCTCGACACGCTGAGGACGGGGAGATCGAGGTTCGAATCTCGGTCATGTGTACTGAGGGTGGTTATTCCAAAATAGTTTTCCACTATCCCTGCACGCAAATGCGGGTACACTTACTATAAATATAACCTTCTTAATCCCTAAAAAACATCAGCGTAATTACCCGCCTCGGTGGCGTAGTTGTCTAACGCGCTTGTCGTGTTGAGCTCGACTGCTGAGGACGGGGAGATCGAATCTCGGTCGGGTGAACTGGGGGTGGTTTTTCCTAAATGGCTTTTCACTCTCCCTCCACGCAAATGCGGGTTCAATTCCTCTAATTCAACCTTCCCGATTCCTAATCCATTAGAGTAATTAGTACTTAAAGCGTATAACCCGAACGGGTAGTAAGACGCGGTGCTAAATATTATTATTAATATATTAGCGTAATTAGTGCATAGACGTATAATCCGAACGGGAGAGGTGATAATAATAATAATAATCTGATGTGAACTGAGGCGCCGTTTCCAATTTATTCCTGATCGAAACGAATTTAAAAAAAATGAAGTGGTGTCGCGTCGCCTTGATTGCGGGCAATTGAAAGACGACTGTCATGTGTGCGGCCATGTGCCATGTGTCATGCGCCAGACGAGAACACATTCGTTTTGTTTCTTTACCCGGCAACCAACGCGCGCTCTCACATACACTTTAAACGCAATAAAAACGAGTCCGAGTGCGGAGAATGCAAACTGACCTTGAACAAAGCACCGAATTTAATATATACGTTTGCCTTTCGTCGACCGCTTCGGTGAGAAGTCCTTCGGTGAAACACACACCAGTACTCTCCCGTGGACAGAGTGGTACGGGAGGCTGAATTATCAATTAAATTATTATTATTATTATCACCGCGTCTTACTACCCGTTCGGGTTATACGCACTTACGCTAATGTGTAATGGTAGGGTGATTGTGAGATGAAATGGAGGACCTACAGTTTAACGTTGGAATCGAACCACGGTGGAGGCCCGGCACTCCCCACATTCACAAGATGTCTTGTCAGAGGTGAAGGAAGGGTTTGGTATTCAGATAAATCTGTGCCGGGACCGAGGATTGAACCCCGGCCGCCAGCACAAAAGTCTGACACTTTACCCTTAGACCGCCAGGTCACCTATCATTTAAAGGACTCTTTTTATTTTGTTACTTTTAGCATCGCGTCTAATTACCCGTTCAGGTTGTACGCTTATTAACTACGCTAAGGGTTTTAAGGATTAGGAAGATTATATTTAGAGAAAGTCTACCCATGTTTGCTAGGAGGGAGAGTGGGAAAACCAATTTTTTTAAACCACTCTCAGTACACCCGACCGAGATTCGAACCTCAATCTCCTCGTAATTGGCAGTCTGGTCTACTGCGAGAGTGGCGCGTTAGACGACGCGGACACTTAAGTGAATGTCTCTTAGGTTAAGTATACAGCCGTGATTAACATAATTATTTCAATAGATTAAAAAATAACACCTGAAAACGGTAAGTGAACCCGAGACCTTAGGATTAGGTAACTAAAACCCTATGTGTTTTTTAGTTCCATTTATAATGGTGTATGCTCCGTTTTAGATGGTGTCGGGGAAAACGGTGCCTTCCCAGAAAAGGGCAAACTGTGCCCTCACACTAATAGGTGGGAAACTTGTACCCCCACGACCTTGTCTGTCTCATCTAAATAATTTTAACAAGATCGTTTGGGTGCACTTTTCTCACTTTCCTCACCACCTCACCATTTTCACCGACGTAGATCAGTTCATCGAATCCTTTTGTTTAGGAGGGGGGTTGTTTCAAATCGACTCATCGCACATCACGAGGTCTTGAGGAGGTCAAAGTATGTCGATTCATCGCACCTGTCTCTTTGCCTGTTGTTTAGGTTAGGTTAGGTTAGGTTGGGTTAGGTTGAGTTAGGTTAGGTTTTCACTAAAATAAAGATTAATGTGTATCTGTAAGTATTTGATGTGAACGTATAAAGTGAAGTTACCAAACTAATTATTGACGACCTTTTACTCCATTTTTTGAATCTAGGCTAGACTCTTCAAACACTTTGTTAAGTCCTTGGGCGTACTTGTTTTGTAAGTGTGTAAAACAGTGTGGTGGGGTGCGCTTTTACCAACTAAGGTTGTGATGATTGATAGGAGGGCGCAATTTTCCCACCTAATGGTGTGATGATTGATAGGAGGATGCAATTTTCCCACCTAATGGTGTGATGATTGATAGGAGGGCGCAATTTTTCCACCTAATGGTGTGATGATTGGTAGGAGGATGCAATTTTCCCACCTAATGGTGTGATGATTGATAGGAGGGCGCAATTATCCCCCCTAAGGTTGTGATGATTGATAGGGGGCGCAATTTTCCCACCTAAGGTTGTGATGATTGATATGGGGGCGCAATTTTCCCACCTAAGGTTGTGATGATTGATAGGGGGGCGCAATTTTCCCACCTAAGGTTGTGATGATTGATAGGGGGCGCAATTTTCCCACCTAAGGTTGTGATGATTGATAGGAGGGCGCAATTATCCCTTTTTTTTCTGGGAAGGCGCGGTTTCCCCGGGCGCAATTCTCCCTGATCCGTTTTCGATGGCTAAATACAGCACGAGTCTGGAGGAGGGGTGGTATTTCTGTGTGAAGTGTGCGATCCGAGCGTCATCGCGTGGACTGTATTGTATTAGAGCAGACAAGAGAGTGGAGAAGAGCTGAACCCGCGACCTATTCAAAGCCCTGCCAGATAATTGTGAGGACAGGAAGAGGGGAGCTGTCTCTACTGATTGGCAGAGTGCGGTGACGGCTTTCTCTGTGAGGAGCTCCCTCTTGGGAACACAGGGTGACGGCTCGAGAGGGCTACAGGGGTGTCACTCGAGCACGAGATGCTGACAGGGGTGTCACTAGAGCACGAGATGCTGACAGGGGTGTCACTAGAGCACGAGGTGCTGACAGGGGTGTCACTAGAGCACGAGGTGCTGACAGGGGTGTCACCCGAACACGAGATGCTGACAGGGGTGCCACTAGAGCACGAGATGCTGACAGGGGTGCCACTAGAGGGCGAGTTGCTGACAGGGGTGTCACTAGAGCACGAGATGCTGACAGGGGTGTCACCCGAGTACGAGATGCTGACAGGGGTGTCACCCGAGTACGAGATGCTGACAGGGGTGTCACCCGACCACGAGATGCTGACAGGGGTGTCACTAGAGCACGAGTTGCTGACAGGGGTGTCACTAGAGCACGATATGCTGATAGGGGTGTCACTAGAGCACGAGATGCTGACAGGATTGTGAAAGAAGTGCTGTAAAATATTTAGGAAAGAAACCATCAACACGCCAAGCTTGGATTCTAAACCCAACTAGACGAGAATCCCGCCTTTGAACCTGTTCATGTGTAAATAGTTTTCAAGACTTTGAAAACAATTACATAGTAAAGATCAGTATTATTTCAGTTTTATACATATTTGTATGAAAACCACGAATCAAAAATGTCTCCAGTAGAAACATAAACATTGAAATTAATTCCCGTGTTCAATAGTTGTTGAATATCTATCGTGAAGCATTTTGAGATCTATTTTTTATTGAATTAAATTGTTTCCTGTGTAATTACACGACATCCATGATAGATATTCAAGAACTTTTTAGTTTACTAAGTGAAGAAAATGAAACTAAACGTATACACTGAAGCAATATTTTATTTAATTGGTCCCAATTTTTTTTTCTTCATAAAATTGGGGTAAAATAACTTAGTTCACGTTGCCTTCTACCCCACTATAATATTTGCCCCCCACCCCTTTATAAGTATAGTACATATCAGGCCTCCTCCCTCCCCTTAAACCGTCAGGGGGCCTCTGGTTGCTATGAAGTGTATCATCTCAAAGTGGTCACCCACAGAACCAGTGGCGCGCCAAGCGGGTGAAAGTTGTCACCAGCAGAACCAGTGGGCACCAAGCGGGTGAAAGTTGTCACCAACAGGACCAATGGCGCGCCAAGCGGGTGAAAGTTGTCACCAAAAGGACCAGTGGCGCACCAAGCGGGTGAAAGTTGTCACCAGCAGAACCAGTGGCGCGCCAAGCGGGTGAAAGTTGTCACCAACAGGACCAGTGGCGCACCAAGCGGGTGAAAGTTGTCGCCAACAGGAACAGTGGCGCGCCAAGCGGGTGAAAGTTGTCGCCAACAGGACCAGTGGTGCGCCAAGCGGGTGAAAGTTGTCGCCAGCAGGACCAGTGGCGCGCCAAGCGGGTGAAAGTTGTCGCCAACAGGACCAGTGGCGCGCCAAGCGGGTGAAAGTTGTCGCCAACAGGACTAGTGGCGCGCCAAGTGGGTGAAAGTTGTCGCCGCCCCGGGAGTAAGCCCGTGGGACGAGCCCACATCTCGCGAGACAAACGGACTGGGGGAGGAGGGTTAGGTCATCCTTGGCTCCTCACGGGGTCTTGGAACGGGTCCAGATCGTCTGCCCAGACTCTTGCGGATCTAGGGGGGGCTACCTACTCCAATTTTGAAACCCTTACAAATAAAAAGGTAAGAGTCGACCATCTCATGGGGGATGAAACAAAAGGTCTATCTTTTTTTTAAAGAACCGCGTCCTACTACCCGTTCGGGTTATACGCTTATTTACTAATTGCACCAATGGGCTAGGGATTAGGAACGCTTAATTTAGAGGACGTGCATCCGCATTTGCGTAGAGGAAGAGTGTAAACATATTTAAAGAAAACCACGCCCAGTGCACCCGACCGGGATCGAACCCCGATCTCCCCGTCTTCGGCAGTCTAATCCAACATGAGATTAGAGCGTTAGACCACGCGGCCACCGAAGTGAGTTGGATTCACTGCCCAGAGCGGTCGCTGTTCCGTCCATCGAGGGAGAGTAGCAATGAGACGAAGCCATCGTGGGAGTTTAATTCAAGAGTAACATTACCACCGACACCAATAATTCACGTTTACCCACTTCTGGGGCCGCGTGGTCTAACGCGCTACTCTCGTGTTGGACTAGACTGCCGATGAGTGGGAGGTCAAGGTTCGAATCTCGGTCGGGTGTACTGAGGGTGGTTTTTACTAAATAGTTTTCCAATCTTCCTCCCCGCAAATACGGGTACACTTCTTAAAATATAAGCTACCTCATCTCTCAAACAATTAAGAGTAATTAGTATATAAGGGTATAACCCGAACGGGTAGTAAGACGCGGTGATAAAAAAACAACCGTTTACACGCATTCCTCTCACACTACGGTCTATTATTATTATCACCATCATGGGGTATTTAACGTTAACTTCCTGAACCGTCTGATCGTATAAGAACACGACTTACAAACTAAATTAACTTAAATCTAGAACAAACACATACCCCAGGCCATCAATGCATCGCTGTGCAAGGCGATACTCCAATTTCACAAGTCAAACACATTTCCGGCCATTCCGGGAATCAAACTCAAGACCCTTAGATCGGTAGGCAGACAAGCTAATTACTGAGCTAAGGTGTCGGACCACTCATTTTTGGTGGACAGAATAAGGTAGTATAAAAAAAATTGTACCAGCATTTGGCTGGAAAAGAGATAAAATCCAAGTGAAATTCCCCTTGCATGAAATAACTTTTTTGTTATTAACCAATTACTTTTAAACTACTTAGCAGTCCGGAGTTTGAACCTTGATTGGGTGCTTTGAGGGTGGATTTATCAATCAACAATGTGATTTCCCATTCACCCTCGCTTAATTTTTTTTTAGCATCGCATCTTACTACCCGTTCGGTTTATACGCTTATATACTAATTACTCTAATGGTTTTAGGTATTAGGAAGGTTACATTTAGAGGAAGTGAGCCCAAATTTGCTTGGAAAACCATTTCGGTAAAACCACAAGGTGACCTGGTGGTCTAGGGGGTAAGGTGTCAGTCTTCTATGCTGGCATCCGGGGTTCAATCCTCGGTCCCGGCACAGATTTATCTGATTACCAAACCCTTCCTTCACCTCTGACAAGACATCTTGTGAATGTGTGGAATGCCAGGCCTCTACCGTGGTTCGGATTCCACGTTAAACTGTAGGTCCTCCATTTCATCTCACATTCACCCTACCATTACACATTAGCGTGAGTGCGTATAACCCGAACGGGTAGTAAGACGTGGTGCTAATAATAATAATAATAATAATAATAATAATAATAATAATAATAATAATAAAACCACACTCGATACACCTGACTGAGATTCGAGCCTCGATCTCACAGTCATCGGCAGTCTAGTATATTGAGAGAGTGACGCCTTAGAACATGCGGCCACCGATGCGGGTGACACCAGATTAAATGTTCCATTTCACTCGATGATAGATTGACAGTGATGGGGTCTGGTGGTTGTTCGTGTGCCCTAACTAATAGAGGACACGTGTCAGGTACATAATAGCCCAGACAAGCGACTTTTTTTAATGTGTTAATTTCCTCCCCCCCCCTTGAAATTTTTATAAAAGGTTTTGGTGGACTCATGAGGAAAAAATTACTCAATCAGGCTTTGAAGCCTAGAACTCTCTTATATTTTCCTTAACCTCTCCCCCCTCCCTTTATCACATGACACATACCACACCGTTCAAACATGATTGGAGGAAAAGAATGGTCGTACCAGCACGCTAATACATACCTCGTGAGTTGAGAGTAAAGAGAATTACAGGCCACAGATAGGGCATAGTCTGTCCTGTACCCTCTCCTAGCTTCCTCTGCCTCTACTCTTGGCATAGTCTGTCCTGTACCCTCTCCTAGCTTCCTCTGTCTCTACTCTTGACATAGTCTGTCGTGTACCCTCTCCTAGCTTCCTCTGTCTTTACTCTTGACATAGTCTGTCCTGTACCCTCTCCTAGCTTCCTCTGTCTCTACTCTTGACATAGTCTGTTCTGTACCCTCTCCTAGCTTCCTCTGTCTTTACTCTTGACATAGTCTGTCCTGTACCCCCTCCTAGCTTCCTCTTTCTCTACTCTTGACATAGTCTGTCCTGTACCCTCTCCTAGCTTCCTCTGTCTCTACTCTTGACATAGTCTGTCCTGTACCCTCTCCTAGCTTTCTCTGTCTCTATTCTTGACATAGTCTGTCCTGTACCCTCTCCTAGCTTCCTCTGTCCCTACTCTTGACATAGTCTGTCCTGTACCCTCTCCTAGCTTCCTCTGTCTCTATTCTTGACATAGTCTGTCCTGTACCCTCTCCTAGCGTCCCCTGTCTCTACTCTTGACATAGTCTGTCCTGTACCCTCTCCTAGCTTCCTCTGTCTCTACTCTTGACATAGTCTGTCCTGTACCCTCTCCTAGCTTCCTCTGTCTCTACTCTTGACATAGTCTGTCCTGTACCCTCTCCTAGCTTCCTCTGTCTCTACTCTTGACAGTCTGTCCTGTGTCCTCTCCTAGCGTCCCCTGTCTCTACTCTTGACATATCAAGTGAGATGACATCAGTTAGGCTGTTACAGCAGAGTCCCCAGTGTTTGAATGGAGATCTCGAGATAGTGAGCCAGTGACGTCATGTCACGTGATATGTCACTTGGGAATTTAAAAAAAAACTTTATTTCTGTGTGTGTGTGTGTGTGTGTCGGAGCAAAGCAAGCTCATTGCTCGCTGCTCCGGGCCTTGTAATTTCTGTCGTCGAACTGGCAAGACAAATAGTCATGTTGGAACTAACTTTTATTGCCTTCATTAGTGATTAATTAGATAACTCCCACTTACAATGGTCGTCTGGTCTAAGGCGTCAGTCTCGCATTTAACTGGACTCCCAAATAGTAGCAAGTTTGGGATAAAAATCCTGGTCGCTGATTTTTACTCAATGGTTTTTCCAATCTCCTCCCAAGCAAGTGCGGGCATACTTCCTCGAAATTAAACCTTCTTAATCCCTAGCGCATTAATATAGATAAGCTGACAATCTGGATGGGTAGTAAGGCGCTAATACAGTTAAGGAAAAAAATATATTTTTCCTAGCACCCCTTCCTCCGTTCGGATTATACGGCTATTTATTAATTACACTAATTATGTTATTAATGAGGAAGGTTTTTAATTTATAGTAAGTGCGCCTACATTCGCATGGTGGCAAAGTGGTAAACCATTTAGGAAAAACCACGTGACTGAGATTCGAACCTTAGTCTCTCCGTTATCGACAGTTCCAGTCTATTGCGAGACTGACCACCTTAAACCATTCGAATACATAAGCAGTTGTTATCATTTTTGACCGCAATAAAATAATTCTGTGCTTTCAAAAAGGCTCTTTATCCACCTTTTTGGCTGCATGATCTAAGGCGTCACTTTAATGTTAGACTGGCCTGTTGAAAATGGGGAGATCGGTGTTCGAATCCCAGCCAGGTCTACCGAGGGCGGTTGGTTCTAAATGGTGTCCCACACTCCTTTCCCGCAAATGCGGGTACGGCAATTACCTCCAAAATGCTTCCTTCCTCATCCTTGCCCCCTAAGGGTAATTATAATATATATACAGTAGCCACATGGCTTCTTTGGTGCTGACTGACAGCTTTGAAAAGCTACTAGACCAAATTATGTATCCCTACGCCAAACCATATGATCTGCAAAAACATATGTTTAGCAGCTGTCACTTCTGGCCGCCAAAATTCAGGTATATTCCTAAATTTTGACTGTCAGACGTCAGCTGTGAGCTGTCAGTCAGCACCAAAGAAGCCATGGGGCCACTGTACCGATAACCCAAACAGTTAGTAAGACGCGGTGATAAAAAAAAGGGGGGGCCCTTCCTAGAAAATTGTACTGTAGCAACTGGCACCACGCTGTCCAGCTCGCGAGGTCCGTCATCAATAAAAACGGTCACATATGATGACATAACGTTACGTGGGTGGGGACGCAGGTGGTGCAAAGGAACGCCAAGTTCGTGGTCAGTCGATATCCTGTAGGGGACCACCCTCCCACCCCCCTCGTCAACTCCTACCGACACGGACAACAAAAGGTACTGATGACGTCAGAACGATCAGATGTACGTCAGATTGAGTGAGCCACCGAGGAACGCCATCCAACTATTTTCATTTATTTTATTTATTTGAGTTATATACCGTGCATTATCTGAACCAACTGATTATATCAGTACGCCGCGACTTATAAAGTAACTTAAATCTAGAGCAATCACAACATCCAGTCCCCCGACCGTTAATCCATCACTGTGAAAGGGGGAAACGCCACATTCTACCTATGACACATTTTTCAACCTATCCAAGAATCAAACCCAGGACCATTAGGTCAAGAGACAGACACGCTAAGGAAAGAATACAGGGAACACCACCTCAACGTTTGGCATAGATTCATCGACGTGCCGTGTAGTGTTGCCAGGGTAAGTATAGCTAGTTGAAACCATACGTTTCAGTTATCAGAAGAAGGGCTTTTGAGCCGTTTTTAAATTACGAGATGCTTTTTTAAAATAATTTTAGAAACCCCCTTCCCCTCACTTTCCCCCAAAATAAGGAATGGTAAAAGTTTTCACCCCCTACCCTTTCCTCTCTATAATACGTACTTTTTGTAGTAATTGGTAAATTAGATTACTTTTATGGTTTAGTTATTGTTATTAACACTAAACTAAAAGTATGTTGTGTGTGTTGTAATTAACTATCTGGTGCAAAATATGAAGTCAGTGAAAAATAGTGATTAAAGTGATGTTAATCAATGAATGAAAATTAAATATTTCATTATTTTTCTTAGATTTTGTCTCACCATTAACTAAATAAAACTTTCCGTTGGTTGGATTCCACCCCACTCCCTTCTTTCTCTTTTACCATCGTAAGAAAACTAAGAAAATATTGACCCTCCCCCTCCCCGTCCGAAAACCCTTTCGTAATTTGAGAACGGCTCCTTTTAGAAAATGTAAACTTTTTTTTTTCAGCAAAACTGATAACATTTTGTTAATTTATAAGTATTGATAATATCTAATGTGTCAGTTACAGATAATACGACTAGACGTATGAATACGTGAAAGTAGGTGAATCGATCTTCAGTTGCCACTTTTGATAGATATCATCAAATACCTATTATATAAAACACTAATAAGTAAAATGTTATTAGTGTTAACCGCATAAAGATATGTTTGTGTTTTCTAAAAAAAGCCCTTCCTCGCAAAATCCTACTATAGTTAGGATGTTGTCACGTTTTTTATTAACGTGACTATACAATACAAAATGGCGGCTGAGGATCTTCCAATACTACAACACAACACTGGGTTTATCGGTTAGCCTTGAGAATGACTTTGGGAAAAAAAAATGGGCCGGAGAAGAATAGTAAGTAATATGAACCAGACCCGATAATCGATTTTTTTGTTTTTTGTTTTTTTCTTGATTGACCCTCCGAAGTAATTTCTCTGAGCACGATAGTACTTTATTACACAGTCGGCAAAGTCCGTAATGACACGGTCAACGTCCAAACGACCGCAATTTGCCAATCACCAGTCTTCTCGCATGCCAAATTCGTCTTGCTCTTCTTTTTGGTTGGTTTTATTGTCTTAGTTTTTGTTGTTGTTACCTTCAATGAGAGCCGTCTCTGGTATATTGTGGTCAAAGTCCTTGTTGACTACAGGTCCCGGGTTCAATCCCCCAACGTTTACAGATTTTTCTATAAAGCAATGGTTCTGAAACGGGGTCAACTTCTGCCTCGTGAGGACAAATGAGGAGCTATTTGAACGGAAAAGTAGCGGCTCCAGTGTAGAAAACTGAGATTAATGGCCGGAGGTTTCTGTAATGACCAGAAGCTGGCACTAGCATCACCAAAAGATGGTGGGCCCTCTTTCAATATGGCTATGGAGTTTTAAAGATTTCCCCTGATTTTTTTTTTCCTGAAGATTTATTTAAATCTTTTTTTTTCCCCAAGGGGGGACACAATATTAAATGTGTTCAAATAAAGCAAAAACATCGATTTTCAGTCCTATTCTGATGACTCACATATCGACTACAGTGCTCAGTGGTTGGATGTGTCACTAGACCGGATATTAAATAGGCCTACAAGATTATACTCGAAACATAAAACGTATCAAAGTGCGGTTTTCCTCATTCTTCATTTGACAACAATTAATTTGGAATGTGTTGAATTGGTTTTTTTTAACACCGCTCCTTAAAATCCGTTTGGGTTGTACGCATGTGCACCGATTACGCTCATGTGTTAAGGATGAGGAAGGCTACATTTTTGAGGAAGTGTTCCTGGATTTTCGTTAAATGAAAGTGAAAAATCACTTAGATAAGAAACACCCTCATTATACCAGACCGGGGTTTGAACCCTAATATTGCCGTCGCTTACAGTCTAGTCTATTTAAAGAATGACGTCTGGAATCCAGATAATTCGGTTATCAAAGCGGGTTTTTTAATCAAATATAATGAAGAAAACCACACGACGATGCTACGTCTGATTCGAGCTGTATCACTTACCTAATTTAGGTGTTTTCCATGTGGTAACACAGGATCTTAAGGTGGGAGCTTAAGGTACGTGAGAAATGGTCAGTGTTTTGGCAGTTTTCATAGCAAAACTATTTTGGCCAAAATAAATCAAACATAACTTCAATAGAAATATAACGTTTAATGTTCTTCACGTGGTGATATCAACAGTTTTTTTGAATATATGTCATGAGCATTTTAGCATTAGATGAGAAACTTTCTAAACGAAGAGAAAAAGTTGTCACTAAATTCCAGGACACACTTGAAAGATATTCAACAACTGTTGATATCATTTAATATCACTAAGTGAAGAAAATTAAACCCTATGTTAGTACTGAAGCACTATTTTATTTATTTTGCCTTTTTATTTTGTGTTAAATTATATTATTATTATAATTAGCACCGCGTCTTACTACCTGTTCGGGTTATACGCACTTACGCTAATGTGTAATGGTAGGGGTGATTGCGAGATGAAATGGAGGACCTACAGTTTAACGTGGGATCCGAACCACGGTGGAGGCCTGGCATTCCCCACATTCACAAGATGTCTTGTCAGAGGCGAAGGAAGGGTTTGGTAACCAGATAAATCTGTGCCGGGACCGAGGATTGAACCCCGGCCACTAACACAGAAATCCGACACCTTACCCCTAGACCGCCAGGTCACCTATGTTTGTACTGAAGCAATATTTTATTTATTTTGCCTTTTTATTTTGTGTTAAAAAAAATTTGCAAAATTAATGCCTTTCACAAGAAACTACGACCATCCCACCTTTATAATAAGTTACCAGTTGGTACATGAAAAGTTATCTGTGAAAAAACCCCACGTATTTTGACACCAATTTTCATCGCACATTTCAAGATTTTTCCAGGTGTAATCGGGTTTTATAATGTTTCCATCTCCGATTATCTCTACTCAAACTACAACCCTTGTTTCTTGAACCCCATGTTGTGAACCCCCTTGAAAGGCAGACACACTGGCGCTTATATCTTTCTCTCTTCAATGCGGGAACTGACAAAGCATTCCAAAGAGAAGTGAGAAAAAAAAACGTTAATAAGGGGTAAGGGGTGGGTCGCCTTCTTACCCCTATTTACAAACCTCCCCCCTTTCCAACAATCACTCTCTTGATATCTGTGGCCAAGCTGGCTTAAACCAACAAACCACATCGTTGGGGAATCCCAGCCCGTCTTTGTATAGTGCGTTCACTGAACGCACGTTCGTACAGAACTCTGCAATACCCCAGGATATTTTTATTTTGGCCTTAGCCCTCAAATTAAGGATAGTTATATTTATTTATATTTAGCACCGCGTCTTACTACCCGTTCGGGTTATACGCTTTTTAAGTACTAATTACTCTAATGGATTAGGAATTGGGAAGATTGAATTTAGAGGAAGTGAACCCGCATTTGCGTGGAGGGAGTAGTGGAAAACCATTTAGGAAAAAACCACCCCCAGTTCACCCGACCGAGATTCGAACCTCAATCTCCCCGTCCTCAGCAGTCGAGCTTCAACGCGACAAGCGCGTTTAGCCAACTACGCCACCGAGGCGGGTATTAAGGATAGTTAATTGATGAAAGATTTATTTTTTTATTTCAAATAGTTTGAAAATGGCTATAAATATTTTGCTTAGTATATTTAGGGAGTATTTGATCTCCTATAATAAAATTGTAATCTGTTATATATATAAAGTTCGTTAAAAGGTTGTTTACTGATGAGTGATTATCGAAAATTCGAGATATTTTGATAAATGGCTTTAACGATTTTGTTTTAAATATACAGGGTCCATTATGAGACTCTAACATTTTGAAGTTCTATTATTTTTTCACTATAGGATCCACACTCATCCTCTCAACATTCCCAAAACAACGTAAGACGTTTCTTTCACATTGACCTGTTGTTTTTTCTCTTTCAAAATGCACTATTTCAGCACCCATTCATTACCGACTCCATCCATGCGAGTTTTCCCACATACATGTCTTAGCTACCTCATTTCAACCACATTAATCTTTCTCTGGTGTTTCTGTGGAATGCCAGGCCTCCACCGTGGTTCGGATTCCACGTTAAACTGTAGGTCCTCCATTTCATCTTACAATCACCCTTCCATTATACATTAGCGTAGTAGGTGACCTGGCGGTCTAGGGGGTAAGGTGTCAGACTTCTGTACTGGGGGTCCGGGGTTCAATCCTCGGTCCTGGTACAGATTTATCTGATTACCAAACCCTTCCTTCACCTCTGACAAGACATCTTGTGAATGTGAGGAATGCCAGGCCTCCACCGTGGTTCGGATTCCACGTTAAACTGTAGGTCCTCCATTTCATCTCACAATCACCCTACCATTACACATTAGCGTAAGTGCGTATAACCCGAACGGGTAGTAAGACGCGGTGCTAATTATAATAATAAATCTTGTGTTTCTCCTTACCAACCCACGCTTCAAATCCATAAAAAACGTTGGAGCTAGTAACACTTTTATATACTGCCAATTGAAGGGCCCATCTTCTGTTGATTGAGGAAATAATCTGCATCCAGAAAATTACGGATTTGTAAACGAATACCTCCAATTTATTTTGTAAAAATAATTTCATCAACGTCAACCTTTCACGAGAGAGAGAGAGAGCCATTTCCAAGATCATGTCCCAGACTCTTTCTTCTCTGTATGACGGAAAATTCCCCGATGTGCGTCATCCGGTTGTCAAATTAATGTATGTGTAACGTTATTCTAAGAACAGTTCTTTAGGCCTTTAGGCTAAGAGCAATCGTTAAGACAGGAGGGATACAAAAAAGATTACTAGAATTAATTAGTGTTACTTTCTTTCCTCGTTCAATTGGAGCCCAGAGCAGCCGGGTACTAATGGAATATATATATATATATATATATATCGAGGGCTGGAAGAGCTTGGAATGAGATCAACAAAGACAAATCGATCAAAGTTTTTTATTTTTGTTTGTTTTTTAATTCACCGGAAAAAATTTCCTTATTTTGTTTGTGAAAAAAAAAATCCATTTTAGGAAAAATTTCGATTATTACCATTTTACGAGAAACAAAATTACAACGAGTTCAAATAAAGCAATAACATATATTAGAATTCTATTGACTCACTCACATATCGATTACAGTGCTTCGTGGTTGAATGTATCACTAACGTCGGGTCTGCTGTAGACCAAGATTTCAATATTTTTACTAGTGTATTTTACGAATATATTCTCTTACCTTTCGATCTTATAATTTTATCGATGAAATTTTCATCTTTTAATGTCATCATTTGTTTGGATTTTTATTTTCAATATAATTATCATAATTAATAAAATAATTAAAAATAATGTTAAGTTTGGCTTGAGTAATTGCTAACAGACTACACCCCCCTTCTACTTACCTCCAACACACTATTTAATATATGTGTGTATGTATATATATATATGTACATATATGTATATAATCGTCAACAAAATCGAACTCAATACTTTGATAAATATCGACGTTTCATGACCTCTGTAATCGAAAAAGTTGTTTTCTCGGTG